>JAWLRI010000144.1:3362824-3375866 GCA_034781795.1 Crypturellus tataupa
GCTTCTCTGCACTTACACACTGTAACTGAAGCAGCAGCTCCTTTCCCTCACTTCTCCATACTTGACACCCTATCATCGCACTTGATGGATCTCTTAACTCAGCAGCAGCTGGGAGATGACGATACTTCTACTCTGAGGTAAGCTATTTTTCAGAAATTAATGGTGAATGAGATTTTCCAGGCAAATAAAGTGAGTTTTTGCAAATTAATCTCTTTTTGACCATCATGGTTTTCTCAAAAAACATGTCATTTTGGTTGATGCTTTCATCTTTTCCTATGGCAGACTGCACAAAGTACTTTACATTCCTCAGTAACTCTGACATCAGTTTGGTTGCACAGGAATCACAAAAGACTCATTTAATAACTGGTTAACTTCATTTTATTGTTTATTCAATCTCTGTGGGCCACAGTTTCCATCTGTTCTTGAAAATTCAGTGTGAACATACATCAATGTATTAGCAAAATTCAGACTGGGCAAACAGGATACTTCAGTTTTCCTGACACTCTCTTAAGGAGCCTGTGTACTTACTCTCTTGTCAAAGCTTCTATTTCCTTCTAGATGAGCAAATGCAGTAACAAAATGACTGATCTCTCACAAACATCTTACAATAATTTCAAGCCCTGTGAAAATTTGCACCTGCATCCAGTCTTGGTACAGACAATCTGTGATGGACTTCACTGTTCAGGCGTAAGTTGCCTGTGGCAGCTCCAGTTTTACACGTGGGCACTTTGCCTGGGCTGCCTCTTTCTTGGCTTTATTCATCTTTGCTGTAAGCATTCACAGCTGAGTTGGTCGCCCTTTGCAGTCAGTGGAGAGAAACTGGCAATTTCATGGTTCAATTTGTCTGATGCACTACAAACACCAGCTTTAGAAGGGGATGAATCATGCCCAGGAACAGTTGTTGCTCCCCAGCGACTATAGGAGAACCTAAGATGACTCTCTGCAGAAGCAGGTGCCTGCACTGGAAATGTCTAACCTGAGCAGATCTACCCGCACCTCCTCGGTCTGATTTTTATACTAGTATTTTAAAGTTTCCTAACACAGGTCTACGCACTCTCTGTGGTCTTTCTACTTGCTGCTGAGCTTGAAAAATTCACCCATAAGGACTGGGTTGAATCTTAATTACCATCTCTAATTAGTTCACGTATTAAGTGCCCTGAAATCCCGTGTGAGTGATAAAGGCAGCCCTCTCCATGCATCTTCAGATTCAGCGTTCATTTACAGGGAGTCCTCAAGGAAACCAAAGGGCCTTCTCACTATTGTCTGTAGGTCAAACAGCACAAGCAGAGTTGACTCCAGGAAACCTCTTGGTAGGCAGAGGAAATGGGATCCCATCACGTCTCAAACATCTGCTTTCCTACTTACGCTCAATCACAGCTTCAGTAATTCACTCGCCTCTTCCAGCTAAACCACTTCTTTTTCCAAGCGACAAAGAACAGAGACCATGGCTCTCCCTTTTTTCACCACTGCTTATCCCCATCCCAGACACAGGTTTTGCACTTCAGCAAATTATTGTTTCACAGAATCACAGAATGCTTTAGGTTGGAAGGCACCTCTAGAGATCATCTAGTCCAACCCCCTGCTCCAGCAGGGACACCTAGAGCACGTGGCACAGGGTGGCATCCAGGTAGGTTTTGAGAATCTCCAGAGAAAGAGACTCCACAGCCTCTCTGGGCAGCCTGTGCCAGGGCTCTGTCACCCTCACGGTAAAGAAGTTCTTTCTTTCAGTGTGCCCCCGTTACCCCTTGTCCTGTCACTGGCTACCACGGAGAAGAGCTTGGCCCCATCCTCCCTACTGTCACCCCTCAGGTACATGAGGGGTACCCTTTGAACATGTTGATCAAATCTCCTGTGAACCTTCTCCAAGAATTCATTTTCTCTTCCACAAACCGTGTGTTTGTAGGAGGATGCTGGCACGTGAGGAAGTCCACAGCACTTCTATGGCTCTGGGGGTCACACTGGGTTGATGCTCTGAGGCCAGAAGATGTGAGATCCTCTTTGTGCTCCTCCTGGACTCCCGTCCCCATGGAGCGCAGCCCCAGGCCGGGCATGGGCGTCACAACCCCGGGCGATGCCGAGATTGGACCCTGTTGCCCTACACTGGGGACCCACCTTAAAGAAAGAGGATCTGTCCTCAGACCACCTGCTCTGTGCTGCTGACGGCTTTTTTAGTGTCATCTTACGTTATTAGCTTCACTGCACAGGACACAGTAGTACAATTTGAGCACTTTGTTAAGTGACCACATTGATTTTCTTTAATAAGAGCTTCTTCAAATATTAGAAACTGGAGAAACATTATCCATACTGTTTTTCAGTCTTTATCTTTTCTACCTTAGTTTCATGACACTGGGATGCTGCCTTCATTTACTGCCCTCTGCTTCTTAAGTCACAAATTCATGGCATTGCTGGTTGGTTTATTAGCTCTTTCATATAGATCTTTTCTGCTTATTTTCCTTGTTCCTTTTTATTTTTGATGTTTTATATTATATTTAGCCAATATTAGGCTGTCTGTATATTATTCTGTATTGATCTGACTTACTTAAAGAGCAGCTCTTCCTCTTCTGTCATTCTTTTCTTGAGTCACTTTCTCCGAGGAGGTAGCAGGCCAGGTGAAAATAAATTAAAGAGAAACCAAGAGATAACAGACTTTATTGGTACTTGCGTTTGGACCAATTCCCAAAGTTTCTGCTGGTTTTTGTTCATCTGGAAGCTGGCAGGACAGGCCGATATCTCACTGGGACCTGATGCCCTTGGAGCCTGTGTCCCCTCTGCTGGGACTCGCTGCTTGCAGTAAAGCTCTTCTTCATATCTTCCCCGTGCACCGGTAATTCAGCTGAGTGTAAATTTACTTATGGAGACTTCCTGTATCCCTCAGTCATAATAGTTAATTTAAATAGGATATTAATTTACAAGCCCCTAGTTTGTGTGAGACACAGTCTCATGTGGCATTAGTTTTGAGATTCTGCCAAGACGCCTTTGAGATGAGGCCTGCGCTGGGCCTTTGGGCTGCCCTCTGTTACTAACCCATCTGCCAAGAGGCAGATAACTTATCCAGCACTAAAGTGTCCCTTTGACAAACAGGTTAATTAACAGTCTAATTTATGAGAATCCAAGCATATGCATTTTCTACAGCTTAGAAATCAATATCTACTTACTATAAATCCATTTCAGTGCTAACAAGAAATACAGTTAGCTACATTACTAGCTTTAGATAAAGACTGGATATGATAATTCAAGGATCACCTAAATTACAGCAGGATCCAATTTTTACCAACAACAAAAAAAAAAGATGACAAGTTTGAAGGGGATTGTTAGAATTGGGAGACGATAAACTGAGGTTGCTCTTCCTTAATGCGGCTAGGTTTTCATCTCAGTGTTACAAACCAGGAATAAATGCACTGATAGCAATGAAATTACACAGATATTCCAGGCTTAGAAGAAGGTCATACAGAAAAATGTTTCCTGGACAAGGGAGGAGGGACTTGTCTGCAGACAAGTCAACTACTTTTATGATGGGACCTAAAGGAACCCCAGTTACAAATGAATACATGATAATTAGAATAAACCCCGTTAGGCTCTGGAACTCATAGCCTTTTTACAGCTTTTCTGCTGTTCATGGCTACAAAAAAAGGCTGGTTCAAATTGGTAAAGTCCATTATGACAAATGATGGCAAAGCCACCTTAAGCCAGCTTAAATCCCTGTCCTGAAATCTCACAAAATTAAACATTTGTTCCGCCAAAGCCCTTGGCTATTGGAACTCCCCCCTCACCCATAAATAAGCTAAGTCTGTGCACAAACAAGGGGATTTTTATTATATGAAAACAGTCACAGCCAGAAACACGGACAAAAAGGGAATCAACTTTGACAGAGATTCATCCAACTCCCTTTCTGAGATTTCCAGATGGCATCCATTAGTTGTTACAGAGTTGTATTGACGGTGTCCTAAATATGTCTGTCAACCTCTTGCTATGCCTGATGCTTATGTGGGCTTGTCCTAGTTAGAATTCCTGATGCTGCAAGAAGATCCCTCTCTGGGGATTTGCTATGAGTATTTGCTTTGGAATGAGTCAATCTATTAGCCACCCTAGTGGTCTTCTGTGCCCACTCAACACAAAAAATGAGATCTACATTGAAAATATGTATTTCTGGAACACAAAATTTTAATTTAATGAAGTTGTTTGCGGCTTAGACGTTCCTTGTTCATTTTCTGTGTAGATAGGTAAAATGATTTCCATCCTGTAATCCTTCTCTATACACCTACTGGTTGCATGGCTAGTAATGTCATTTCCTTTCTTTTTTTCTTTGCAGAGCAGGAATGCTGCAGCAGCTTGGGCAATCTGTGTCCCACTCCTAATTTTGTGAAAGTTATTTACAGCAGGTGCCGTGCTCTGTGAATACACAGAGTTCCTGATTCCTACCAGCAGCTGAGCTATTTGCTCCATATGGAGCCAGTCCACGCGTGGGCAGGTGCCATACACCCTCTCCAGCACTGCAGCCGCACGCTCCCTCCTACCGCTGCAGCCAGTTCCTGGGCACAGGAATCAGTCTGAACCTGGCAGCTCCCGATTTTTAGCCTCAGGTTAGCCATGTGAAGGCCTCTAGATTGTGGGGAAGCAGTAAATTGTGTTCACATAATCTGCACCCTAGCTAATAGGAAACAAACCCGTCCGCATGCATCTGTGCCCATGGCGCTCCCGTGGGAAGCAGCAGGCTGGTCGGGCACACTCGGTCATGTCTTGCAGCCTGTCCAGCTGCTCTCCACACAGTTCTGGGCGCGTGTTGGCTTTTGCTTTGCTCTTTATCTGTCTTTGCAGCCGTGACGTTTGTTTTGCTCTTCTTTCTTCTGCTGCTTCCTGTTAAGTTAAAATCTGTTAAGTTAAAATCTGTTAAGCAGATTTTCTATTGTTCTTAACGCACTCTCACCATGTCTCACGTTTTCCACGGAGCCTTGCTTGCTTTTGGCAGCTGTGAGTCTGAAGCAGCTCTTCTGTTTAGCTGAGACATCCTCGGGTGTTTGTGTCTTTTACTTATGAACCGTTGGTGAGTTGTCTAGTTGGTGAGTGTCTCCATTTAAATAAGTTTCCATTTAATTTCATGTCACCATGTGCCTGGGGTACCCTAACAGGGCAAGTACATTTGCTTAAAATAACATAATTTGCTGGAAATTGTAACTCTGTCTCTGGAGTTTCATGGCATTTTATGTATTTGCTGCTGTACTCACACAGCCTAGTCTGACTCCATCATTCACTATGCTGATTAGAGTCAAAACCAGCCCAAACGTGCCCATGATTTTACTCACGCCATCACTGCTATCCTGATTAAAACTGTTATTTAGGCATTTGATGGCATGCCCAGATGTTTCAGTGAATAACACTGTACAGCAAGTTATAACAAGAATCTTCTTTTCCTTATAATACCATATGTTGGTTCCTTCTTTTTTTCTGATCTAAAAATAAGCTCCCCTAGTTCCCTGTGTGCTTCTCACTGAATCGTCTGCTCTGCTTCACACCGCTCTGAGACTGCTGTGCCAGACTTTTGTCACTGAAATTCTGGAAGTGGACAACAGCGATTTTGGGCCTGTATAACTGGCATGAACCGAGCCATCTACTAATACTAATTTTAAGGATATTAAAAGCTCTCAATCAGTTATTTAACTGTTGAGATATTTTACCAGTTTTCTTCATTAAACTCAAATTCCTCAATTCAATTTTGATTAATGATTTATTCCAAAGGGCTTTACAGGGCCTGGCTTTCTTTTGTGTTTTGGCAAAAATCTGTCACTTCCCTCACATGAGGCTGATCTCTGGTCCAGGCCAGCAGCAGGGTGGCTTGGCTCCCCGTGTGGGTTTAGCCATTAGGACTTGGCTTACGCAGCAGGAATCTTCTGCGGCTGGAGCTGCTGGGCCAAGATGAAAACTTAAGGCAGCAACAAGGGGTGCAGCACTTGAGAATGATGTCCTGACCAAGCGCTGTTCTCCACCTTCAAACCCTCCTGCTTTGACTGTGCACTTTTGGGAATGCTGTAAGAGGTCATGGTGTATGTGTTCTGGTTAGTCCACCATCCCTCATGGAAAACTATGAAGGAACTAGACAAACAACCCTTCCTCCTTAAAATACAGATACAGTTTTGGTATCTGAGTCATAGATCAGCTGGATGAAAATCCAAGTCCCCAGATCACATGGATAAAAAAAACAAAGGGTTTGTAAAACCTCCATTCTTCATCTTCAAAGGCAATTTTTGCTTAGCATCCCTCAAAGTGCGTGCTTGTTAGCTCAGAATAGTGCCAGCAAAATGAGCAAGCTAGTCACATTGTAAGGCATAGGAAAATCCTAATATGGCTTTAAAACTGCACTCATGATCCCACTCATACACTCCTTTACAGAGGGAAGTGTTAACTGCATTAGCTGTGGGGCTAAACTGCTTGCATGCACCCATCAGCTTCCTGCACCCACCAGGTGAATGGAAGGTTCATGATGCATATGAGCGTGGAATTGATGCCAAGCTGAAATTCCATTTTTGATCCAAGTGGATAACATGGCTTGTGCAGCTGAGTCCATTTGAAAAGAGAAATCACCAGGAAGCCTTATCTCCAGAACAGTGCTCTACACTAACAAGACTGCAGAGAGTTCTGCTTTAGTGAAGGCACAGAGAAGCAAACATGGTGAGGCTGCTTTTTTGTCACTAAGATCCTTCTCACCCAACAGGTCACAAAGATCTCACCTCAGGCTGACACCGCGAGATTTGTAGAGACTTCTCTGAGTTCTGCCTCCCTCTTCCACTTCTGGGCTGTCTCCCATCCTCGCACATGCCACTGGATCAAAACAGTTCTTAGTAAAGGCAGTGGTAATTTGTGAGACTGAGCAGCTGGCATTCTTCTTCCTTTTAGGCAGGAACGTTACTTCTGTTTTGGGTACAAAGACTTCCTTAATCTCTACTGCCAGGAGCTCTTTGAGTTCTTGCAACTCTCTCACATGAAAAATAAAGTATTTCTAGTTACTTTAATCTAGTTACTTGTAATCACATTAAGTTACTGGTAATCTAACAGACAAAATGTTTCACAATGCAGCCTATTATATAGCAATTATATAATTTGCCACACACTCACTAGAAAATCTCAGCTCAGAGACAAGTGCAAATTATTTATTCATACCTCATTTATTCTTGAATGCAACCTTCATAATATTTGTCTCCCATTCTATGCCTGGAAGTCAGTTAAAAAAGTCATTGAATCTCCAGCTACAGACAGTAATTCCATTACTCAGCTGGATAAGAAGAAATGCCCTTAATGATACTCAATTTCTCACAGCTTGACATAAAAAATATCTCCAGAAAAGCAGAGCATTTCTCATTTCAGTACAGAACAGAGTGAAATGGTTTCAGATTTGCTGATTACCTGTACACCCAAGAGCTGGTAATGGACCCTCCTAACCATAGTGTCTGGAAATGAAAACATTAGAGAATTCTCCAGAGAGGTAAGAAGTTCAAGCAGAACCTCTTGAAAAGGTAGTTTGGAAAACTTCTGAGGTTATCAAGAAGTGTAAGACAACTACAGTGTGTTATGAAGAGGAGACAGCAGTTCATAGACGAGGTGGGCAGCAGCAGAGACTTTGCTCCTAGACACTCAAGTGTGTTGGGCACCAGCTCTTCTGTGCAGCCAGCCCTCAGCACTGCCACAGTATCCAAGCCTGCTCCTTTTACCAGTCTTCCTCTTTTGCTCTTAGGCTCCTTTTAAGTGCAGAGAATTCCCCAAATGGACACATGGTCTCCATTTCAGACTGCTCCACCATGATCTTCATATCAGGTCAGTCTGCTGCATGGCAGTGACTCGGTACCAGCTTTTAGGCTAATGTGAGCAGTTAGGATCACAGAGCTAGGCAATTTATAGCAGCTGAAGATCTCTCTCTTGCTTTTTCTCTTCCCATGGGGGTGACTGCATGTTTTCCACCATGGCCATGCCCTCATGCACAGTGCTGCAGTACAAGGAGTGCCAATAAAAACTGTGGTGGCATGAAAGCAGCCTAGCAAATGCTGTGAGTAATGCTCCAGGACTGAAACATGTCCACAGCCAGTAGCACATAGAGATTACAGTGCATACATACATGAAGAAACTTTTGATCAAGGGATTGGGAAGGTTGGGTGCTCTGTTATTTTATATATTAGAGAGTTCTATAAGGGAAGCTTGTAGGACCAGGTCCCTGTGTAAACCAGAAAAGTCTGCATTTAAATCTGAGCAGACATAGGATACTTCAATTGTGTGGAAGGCCCAGGATATTTTTTTCTGTACAGGGGAAGAAATCATGATGACATTCTTGTTTTCCTACTAGATAAAGAGACTGCCCATCACTTCAGCTCACAAAACCAACAAGCTCACCCATGCCCAAGTTGCACTGTCTCTGCACATAGGAAAATGCTCAGAACATCCCCACAGAAGGATCTGACATGGAAGGAAATTTCAGTCAGGGCTTAACAATGAAGAAATAGCAAGAAAGTCATGGAAGAACATAGTATTTTTATCTGCAAGGGTATTTAGCGAAAGCAACGTATGGTAAAATTGTCTAAGAAGATTTGAAGGCTTGAATAGGTTGGAAAAAGAAGGAAAGCAAAGTCAGACATAAAAGAATGTGGTAGGTTGTGCCAATTAGAATAATGACTAGCACTTGCAAAGGTCAAGCCCTGTTCCCTTAGGTGATTAAAAGAACTGTGCCTCAAATAATGTATTCTATTTCTTGATTTAGCCACACAATACAGGGTGGTTTGGATTTGTGAAAAAACAAACAAACAAACAAAAACTTCATGATTCTGATTTGGGTTCAGCAATAAATATCCTGAAAGAGTAACTGTTGGCTCCTCTTGTGCTCCAGAGCCTGTAAGAATAATTCTCCTGCAGTTAAAAGTCTATCTAATATTCTACACTGTTGTCAAAAATAAAGTTTTAGGTGCTATTCAAGGGAACACAAGATGCAAATGCATGAGCAGTGGGCAACGACCTTTGCTGAAACTGATGAACATACTCTAGGCTGGCAGTATGCATTCCTTTCAGCAGAAAATAATATGTACGTGAATGGAAAGTTATCCTTGTATATTAAATATTGATTTGGAAGACTGGGTACTAACAACAGCAAATTCTTCATATTACCCTTACTGTCTTTTTTTCAGTCAGTCTGGAATCCTTGCAATTTCTTTCTCAGTACTCATCTATCTTTTTATGATCACTTAGACTGACAAAGCTTATTTTTTTCCCTTTGGGCTACATCAAATCTTTCTTCACCAATGTGGCACAAGTGAAAACTGGATAAGCAACTGATATTTTTCTTGCTAATACCCTGAAAAGTCTATTTGAATATATGTCCAAGTAATGGGAAGTGCAAACAACTGTAAAGCGTGACCTTAAAAAAGCTGGTCTCAGCAGTTTTCTAAATCTGTCCTACATTATATTCAGTTGTGAAACTCTTGCAGATGAAGAACTGAGAGTAAGAAGTGAATTGTTAAGCAGAAAAAATGGTGTACATCAAAAGCTATTATAGTAGAAAGTTATTGGGTGCCCTCCTTCCTGTTAAGGATAAAGATCAGATACATCATCTTCCTGTTGCCTGAGACTACTTTTTTAAACTCTAGTGTAAATCACCAAGTAAATTGTAATATATTACTGTCTCCTTTTATATTCAAAATTACCTGCATTGATTTTTTGCTGCATCTTAAGGACATGTGTTACCTTTTACTGGTGCCTCCACACTCAGTCAGTCTCATATGTGCTATACTTAGTAAGAAATGGATGTATCACTTTTCTGTAACCCCCCTACAGTACTAAAGAATTATATCTAAAAATACCTTCAATATTAAAGAAAAAAAAAAGTGAAATATTTCTTTAAACACAGCATTTTGCAGGTGTATTCCATCAGTCCTGTGGAATTTACCCTGTGCTGCGCTCTGCTGGCAAGGGATGATTGATGAAAGTGATGGATGATGTGACTTGTCATGTGTATTAAGTGTGAACCCCATGCAGCTGACCTGTCCAAAGGTCCTCTGCATCCTGGCCTTCATCTTACACATTCCATTGTCTCACGGATTCCTTCTCCAGCTCTGCAATCCCACTGGTTGTATTGGTTTGTCAAATGAAGCTGGGAGGTAGGAGAGAGATTGATTGGTATTAGCTTGCTCAGAGAAATCCCACTGCACAGCAAAACATGACTTCCTCCTTCAGTATGTGACTGCATCTAAACATCTATACAATATTACAGGCATCTGCTCCACACATGATGTAATTCTGTGATCGAAGAAGATGTTAGCTGAGATGCATATAGTTCACAGTGTGTGTCCTGTAGTTAAACCATGCTTTTGCTAAAAAAAAAGTTTAGTCCGAGCCTGTCAGATAAAGACCATTTTTCACAGGTGCTAATTTTTGTCAGCTCCAGCGTTTGTGTCCAGCCCAGCTCCCTCTCTCAGCCTTGATTTGGCTGCTTCTCTTCAACCTGAAGCACCTCAGTTTCCATTTCTTCTCTGGGTTTCAAATCTCCGTTCTTCAGGTCTGCAGTGCTGGCTCTTTTAGACACAAAGCAATATTGATAACAACCATCTTAGTTATATCTTAGCTAGGGATAGTATCTGGGCTAGTGATTTTCCAACTGCAAGTTGGAAAAACAGGACTGTGATCAGAAAGAAGACAAAACTAGGCTGGAAACAGGCAGAACTATGGCTGTAGAAGAAAATGCAAGCTGTGAAGTAAAGCAATATAGTAAAGCAAGCTGCTTTACTATATTGTTCTATTATTTTATCCCAACATCCACATTTTTACTGGTTTCTACTTTCATCAAGTAATTACTCTCTTTAAAATAAATATCTACCAATTTATGCATTGAAATCAAGAATCAACTCCTGCTACTGTGGAGAAGATAGCTAAAATAAGACTTATGATGAAAAATGTGATTCACAGAGTTAAAGCCTTTCAGGATGCAGAGGCCACAGATGTCAGGCATTTGCCCTTGTTCATTGTGTGGCTTCACAAACAGCACAGTTGAGGGTGTGGTGTGAGGGGAAAAGGAGCCTGGAAACAGGAAATCTTTCAGACAGCATTGTCATTAAAAGCTTGGTTTTATGCAACTCTCCTTGCCACAAGGCATCTATTAAGATTTTTTTTTTTTCTGATTGGGCTCTGAAATGAGTGGCTGCAATGCCTCCACACTGTGAAGGTCTCAGGCAACGCACACATCCTCACATCCTACCATGACACTACAAAATCTGGAACTTGCTCTCTGAAGAGCGACCAAAATGATGGCACATGGATGGCTAGAAATGGTGGTGCCGTGGTACAAAACAGCACACAGAATCATAGAGGGGTTGAGTTTGAATCTCCAGAGATCATCTAGTCCAACCCCCCTGCTCCAGCAGGGACACCTAGAGCATGCGGCACAGGGTGGTATCCAGGTGGGTTTAGAAGATCTCCAGGGAGGGAGACTCCACAACCTCTCTGAGCTGCCTCTTCCAGGGCTCTGTCACCCTCACAAGAAAGTTCTTCCTCATATGGAGGTGGAACTGCCTATCTTTTCATTTGTACCCATTACCCCTTGTCCTGTCACTGGCCACCACTGAGAAAAGCTTGGTCACATCCTCCCTACATTCTTCCTTCAGGTACTTAAACATGTTGATCAGATCCCCTCTCAATCTTCTCTTCTCCAGACTAAACAGGCCCAGCTCACTTAGTCTTTCCTCATACAACAAATACTCCAGTCCCTTAATCATCTTTGTGGCTCTGCGCTGGACCCTCTCTAGAAGCTCCACGTCCCTCTTGTATGGGGGAGCCCAGAACTGCACACAGTATTCCAGGCGCGGCTTCAGCGAAGCTATAATACCTAGTAAGTTTGTTTAAAAGCCATTCAGAATATTCCTGCTATGGCTTATGCCATCATGGCGTTTACTCACTGTTCACTGTGTAGATCTTGAATAGCAAGCACACAGGACAAGACATGAACCAAACTCTATTTGGCTAAATATTGTTCTAAATTAAAGTAAAATGACTGCTTACTCTAAAGTAATCTTTGTTTCTAATCCAATGTAAAGAACAAACATAGAGTACATTGGAGGAATATCAGTAAAGTTTTAAAGCTTTTTTTGAATGCTTAGTAAAGGCTTTATAAATAAATCTGCAGCAGTGCCCCTCTGAGCTGATGTTCATGCTAAATTTCCCACCTGCATATGCATTGAGACCATCACTGCCTTGCAGTTTTATACATGAAGCTTAAGGTATGATTTAGCCTACCCGTATGAAAGCATACTAGTGTTTCTTAATTTATTAAAACTTACAGGAATTTCAAATTTAGTACTGATAACAATTATAAAATCATACTACTACTTTTTTTTTTTTTTTTTACATATTTTTGCATAATGGTACATTAAATATGTTTTTCAGGTAATTTATTTTCCAAAAAAAAATATATATATATATATATATAATATATAGTATAGAATATATAACATATAGTGGTTGGAAACCATTAAATCTTTTCCAGGCTTTATAACTAATCAATTTAACGATTAAATTGATACGAACAATCTGATTCAAATTCTCAGCAATTATTTCCTGTTTGCTGTAAACTTTCATTGTCCCTCTGCCTTTCCGACCTCTTACTGTTATTGCACTGTTATTGTTAGGCAATAATAATTTAAGCCAATATCGTCACTGAATATACAGCAAAGAGTTCGCCTGAAGAAATGAAATTTTGGAATAATGTTGCTTCAGGATTTCTCTCTTACTGAGAGATTTTGAATTGATAAATTGATTTTGAATTGGTAAATTCCAACCAAGGGCATAGAGCTATGGAGAAGTTATCACAAATTAATTAAGATAGGTTACATGTGAAGTGTCTCTGCCTCTTGGTTGGCTAAATTTAACTGGTTGATGGAAATTAAGATAGGTTACATGTGAAGTGTCTCTGCCTCTTGGTTGGCTAAATTTAACTGGTTGATGGAAATTGCAATTTATGTTCATCCTTTGCCATTCTAAGTGATAGATAAGGTGTATTTAGGAGTGACTCAAAAAGGACATT
>JAWLRI010000144.1:3382176-3404730 GCA_034781795.1 Crypturellus tataupa
AATACATGTAGCATCATGGATGTGTGGTGTCTTTTCTGGAAAATAAGCCAATTGTTGCTTTGTTTTGTTTACAGTCCTGGATCATTATGCATATGTTAATTATAAGTGGGACTATACTAAGTAGTATATTGCATCCCTGCATGTTTTCTTTTCTTATATTGAAGTCTAGGATAGTATTGCATAATAGAGATTGGTATGCTGAAGGCTCACCACATGGTATATTTTGAGTGTATAATCAACAAAACTGAAAAATAATAAAATGCAGTCACCATGTACATTTCACATGCAGAGTGTATAATTTTCTTAAGAAACAGTGGCATGATCTTAAGTGGAAGAGAATGCCTCTTATTGTAAAGATGTAGAGTACCAAGATATTTTTAGCTTTGAGAATGTCTTTAGAGGAAAAAGAAATCAAAGTTAAATGAGTCTCGATATTTTTGTGTTTATACTCCTCTTAGAAAAGGAAGAAGAATTTGATTGGGGAAAATATTTGATGGAAGGAGAAGAAATTTACTTTGGCCCTGGCATAGATTCACCAGTAAGTAATGCCATAAACACTGGTTCAAAGCATGTTACAAACCTGGCTAAGTTCCCGTGGTTTCTGTACTCTGTGATACTCCCTAATACATTGCTTGCTTCTTAATAGCATGAAATAAAGAGAGACCTAAGTGGGAGTAATATTAAGACAAAATGCTTTTGTTCTTCAAGTTTTAATTTGACTTCTCATTTCTGCTGCTGACTTCCTGCTCCTAATCAGAACTTCCTGTGGTCATTTCCAGTTCTCTCATTTAAATGCTTTTCCACTCCAGAGATCTAATTCACTTAAAAGGCTTGGAGGAGGATGTTTTCCTTTGGCAGACAATATGCTGTTCTTACCTCTCTCCTGTTTCATAGCAGAATTTTAAGATTATTGATTGTTTTCTCTGGTCTAAAAGGATATAACAGTTTTTTAGCATCAGTTTATGATGTGTAATGGGAAAAGGAGATTAAAAAGAAAACAGATTTCAAAGTAACAATTTCACCGTATCAGCTAAAGTTAGTAGAATGTATGTAGATTTCCCTAATATATGACTATGAACTTTGCAAAAAGATTAGCAGTGTTTTTTGTTATATAATATGTAATATGTATGTATGTATAATACAGTGAAAAGTTATCATATGGCAATATGTAAGGAGTCATGAAAACTCAGTGGAGTTTAAATTATATTTTTGAAACTCGGGAGAAATTGTATTGAAAACTTTGAACTGCACACTGATATCCTCATAATTTCATATATGATTTGAGTATGTGCTTTTGAAATATATTTGAAAAATTCAGTAGCTTTAACTTTATTCTGCAGCTAAATCAAATTGCACTAGAACCATTACAGGCAAACAGAAATGCTCTTACTCCAGAAGCTTTCAGTTTTCTTGTTTTACTTGACTTAAGTCAGTTCAGTCCTTGGTAGGCAGTAATGTTAGTCTTAAATTTTTGAATTGCCTTTACAATGGAAGAAACACTCAACTTCTCAGACAGTACGAACTGATTATACATCTGTTATGTTGCACTGAGTCATACTGGCTTTTATCATCATAGGATTGGTCTGAAGAAAGTGATGAAGAGGAGGACACTCAGCCTTTGAGCAGGGAGGATTCAGGTATCCAAGTGGACAGAACACCTTTGGAAGACCATGATCCAAACAAGAAAACAGTACCTAATGTTTCCTGGAAAGGTTAGAATTTTCTCCTGAAAGTTTGGAAGAGCTGTCATTTTTTTTAATGTAATCATATATGCTCAAACTTAAGCAATCTAATGCTGATTTTTTTTGTTGTTGTTTTTAGTAAGATGGTGTGTGCTATGCCTGTAATTACAGTTTATAGATGTGCATTGCTTTTCACTACTGCTTGTTTAACTTTTAGCAGTAAGAAAGCAGTAGAACAGGGGACTTGGTGTGATTTCTATTTATGTAAGTGGAGAAGACTTCTGTTTATTCCTGGAAACAAACTTGCATGGGGAAAACGTGCATGGATATTCCAATAAAGAAATAAAAGCCTATTCAATAAATGTAGCATAGCTGTATGTATCTCTTTATCTCTTTATCTTTATTTCAGAATGCTGAAATAAAACTGAGTGATGAGAAACAGCTGACCAAGTTCTATATATGAAATGTTTTTGAAAAAAATGCTTTTATATAATTAAAACACTACTGGCTTACTTCTCAATAGGTTCAGACACCTGTATGTTTTTACACAGAATAGTATAGGAAGACAGCTTGCTATAGATACATGATACAAGAAGCTTGCTAACTGGAATAAAGTTTTCTCAGTAATCATAATTAAAGAAAAACACTTTCGTTAGTGGATTGAGTTCACAGTAAGAACTGACATGCTAATAAAGTTAGTGATATTTGGCAATTTAGTTTAGTTGTTTGAGAAGTGCCTGAAACAGAGGCATATTCACAGAGGAAGAACTGAAAGTTTATTTTTTAGGACTTAGAGAACCTTGTGATGTTATCATACTTGTGAGTGCAATAAAGTATAAGTAGTTGTAAATTTTGATGTATTTGAAAGACCTGTGCTTCTGCAGCTGAATGGATAGGCTCATTAATAACTGTGTCTGTGTTTTATAAGCATATCCCAAATAAATAAAAATACCTCAGTTGCTGTCATGCTTTCACAGTTGGTGAACCTGACGCCCGCAGTTGGCTGGAGCAACATGTAGTTCCTCAGTACTGGACAGGAAGAGCTCCTCGCTTTTCGCATAGTTTGCACCTGCATTCCAACCTGGCTGCAGTCTGGTAAGAAAGCAAGATCACTCAGCTGCATTTTTATCAGCATCATATAATGCTAAGTAGTGACTTTACTGGCTGTTTCTAATACTGCATTATAAAACTACTACAGTTATTGCTGATTAGTAAAAACAGAATTTAGAGTTAAGTGGATACAAAAGATTAGGAAGCAAGAGTTGATTCTCCTATAGTTGCTTTTTAAAATATTTTTTAAGGAGAGCAAATATTTTTCAGCGTGGAATTTTGTTTAGGATAACCCTTCTTAGCATCTCTGCAAAACTAATGTAGTTGGAATGTAAGTAGTCATGCTGTTTACATGGTATCTGAAAATAAAGAATTTCCTAAAATTAACTTTTTTTTTTTTTTCATCTTGGTATTTTCCTTATGAAGTTAGAATTGAACACAAATTTATTGTAGGGAAAGTACATACAAAAATACATCATCACAAACCTCTGTGTTTCTAGAAGGAAAATGAGAAGGAAGTTTAAAAAAAAAGAGAATTTGAAAATTCTGATGCATCAGTATTGTACTAATACAGTCCATTAAATTTGTATTTGCTTCCTTAATTTATTGCATTCCTTAATGAAGGAGTAAATCTGTTCTAGAATCAGATAGTTGTGTAGCTAGTTATGAACCAAAATTTACAGAAACATTAGAAAATCAGTAGCAAATAAAGTTATACTGTTCTGTTGTCACTTCCAAATTAGTTAGCAGATGTATTGTATAACCAGTAGTACTTAATTTTGATCGTTTGAATTTTAAATGTGGTAAATAGCTATTGCCACTGATGATATTAACAAGTCAAAATACTACATATGTAGTAATATGTAATTTGTCATAAATAATCACTGTACATTTTGCTAAAATATGGTGGAAGATTTACAAAGAATTAAGCAACATGGCATCATGAGGAAACATTTCCATTTCATGGGCAAACTTTTGGGATGCTGATATTAGACGAATTCATATTTTATTTTTGTTTAATATTCTGAATGGAAAACACGACTTATCTTCTCACAGGAGTTAAAAAACCCCTCAGTACTTCAACAGTTACTACGTAACTACTTGTCACATTGTGTGAAGAAAATCTGAATGCTTTTTCCATGCACTTTTGCTTAGCAATTCAAAAACAAACTCTGCTCTTGTTTATATTTTCAAATATCCCTGTGATTCATTGGCACTGTCATAGTATAAGTAGAGGAAAACTGAGCCTCAAGATGCATGCAGTCAGCTGTAATTATAAGCATTAAGTTGTTTCCTTTTCTGTCTTCTAAGGGACCACCACTTGTATACCAGTAATCCTCTCTATGTGCCAGAAGAGCGAACGCTAGTCACTGAAACTCAGGTTATACGGGAAACTCTCTGGTAAGCAGAAACACACAAAAAATTAGTTTTTAACTTTTAGAATTCTCACTCAAGGATATAATAGAGAAGAGAATTATCATTGAAGACATATTTGAGGAACTGTTTATTACTCAGCTTTCTTTAAGTTGGACCATTGCTGATAACAAAGATACTGTTAATGCGTATTTAATGGTTCAAGTTCGCAAGGAAGAGTGTCGCTTGCTGCATTTTGCCTGTATTGATTCTTCAGGCCCAACTGTTGAGAATCGATTTGTCCTGATCTTGCCTCTGTGGATTTTTAACAAGTGTGCAATTTTGAAAATTAGTTTTGAAAAATCCTATATTTTGAAACTATCTCAACTGGAGGGGAGATTTAAAAAATGGAGTTTTAGGAGAATATTTGTCTGCTGCCCATGTTCTGTTGTTCTTGTTCTGGCACCAGGTTACAGTACCAGTAGCATCATAGTTCTTTGTTTTTTGTTTGAAGAAAACACCCATTTAAGCAAGCAAGAGGTAATTTTTTTATTAATTATATAATTATTAAGAGTCCATTAAAATAAAAAAATGGATTACTTGTTTTGTTTCTTTTCCAGGTTACTGTCAGGAGTGAAAAAACTTTTTATATTTCAACTCAATGATGGGAAAGTGGCTGTGCGGAATGATATTATTGTAACTCATTTAACACATGTGAGTTGTTTGATAAATCTCAGCCAAATGTACGTGTCATCAAATGAATGTTTCTTTTTGCAAATAGGAAATTTAACTTCTTGTGAAAAAACAATATTTCTATAGTTGTTCTTAAGTTAATCAAAGCACATTTGATTTTATAAAGCCTAATGGGATGTTCCTGTTTTTGAGAATCTAATTAAGTGATAGACATAGCAAAATTTTATTATATTTAAGTTTAAAGAAAATAAAAATATTTTGTTGTGTTTATTTTTAGGTTTTGCAAAATAAACCTTTTCACTAGTCTTTTTTTTTTTTTTCTCTCCCCCTAGAATTGTCTAAGATCTGTTTTAGAGCAAATAGCAGCATATGGTCAAGTTGTGTTTAGACTACAGAAGTTTATTGATGAAGTGATGGGACACAGTTCGGAAAACCTAATGCATGGAGCTGCTTCTACTCCAAAGAAAACTACTGAAGCCCCATTCAGAACTTACCAAGCTTTTATGTGGGCGTTGTACAAATATTTCATTAGCTTTAAAGAAGAACTTACTGAAATTGAAAAATGCATAATCAACAAAGGTATGGTACAAGCGAAATTTTTCAAGAGGGTGGTATATGAATTCTTACAAGGGAGGCATGCAAGGCGTTACACAAATTCTGAAACTGAGAAAAATGCTATGCTACATCTTAAAAAAATCATGAATAACATTGCCAAAGGTTTGTTTTCTTTTAGATGTTATCATTGTGTACATTTACACTCTTAATTTTATTTTTTCTTCCAGATAAAACAGTCACACTTTCAATAGTAATAGATAAGTTGGCTCCCCGACTGGCACAGCTGAAGGTACTTCATAAAGTCTTCAGCACAGGAGTAGCAGAAGTGCCCCCTGACACTAGAAATGTTGTACGAGCATCTCACCTGCTTAATACTCTCTACAAAGCTATTCTTGAATACGACAGTGTGGGAGAAGCATCCGAGCAAACGGTAGGGGAAATGAAACCTTGTTTAATAGAATACACACACCTGAATGTTTGATAAGCAAAATTTCTCTGTGATACGGTGATTGGGTACACTAGCCTTCAGCTAGTCGATTGAAGATTGAGAACAAATTTGATTGCCCCAAGCGAGTTTCTGTATTTTGACATGAGTTATTTGCACCTTCATTTAACCTGGCTAAAATCAGATTTGCAAGGAGGTTGCACTGAGGTTGAGGATTGAGGTGGTGAGCATTTATGGGGAATCAAGAGGCAAGAAGTCTGTTACAAAAGAGAGAGCTGTGAGGTGACTCTCCTTGGCATGGTGTATAATTTGAATAATGCTGAAATTTACAGTACTTTTTTTTTACATTTACCTGATATTATAGTAGTAAAAATATAATAAATATTGTTTTCCTGTTTTTATGTTTTCTACATTATGAAAACACAGAGCATTCTGTGACTTAACAGCTTCTGCTTAAGAGCTGTAAGAGCAGGAGAAAAAAGAATGTTGCTATTTGGGAGTGATGACAACAAAAAAAATTAATAAAGGGAAGCATGAACAATGTGTTCTGTAGGTTTTTTTTTTTTTTTTTTTTTTTTTTTAGTTAAGTGTTTTATGTTTAAAAAAATCCTTAAGTATAATTAGTACATTGTATTATTTTTGCACAACTAACAGATTAGGCTTTGCCTAATCATCTAATACATTTATTTTCAGGTGTCCCTTCTGTTCTCCCTTTGGGTTGAAACTGTGAGGCCATATTTACAGACAGTGGATGAGTGGATAGTCCACGGTAATTTATTTGATCCTGCAAAGGAATTTATCATTCAGAGGTAAGGGCAGTGATACTGGACAAACAAAATGCAATGCAAATGAGAGCATAACAGTTGCTGCAGAGCCCAGGAGGGGAATAGTGGCAAGGAAAGTAGCACTTCATGTTAGTTATTTTATTTAAGTAGAATTATTAATACTTCTCTTATGAATTGTCTCAGTCTGCTACTTAGCCCAATTGGTTATTACTTTTTTGATTAGAAATAAATTGTTTTTAACTTTCCTACCTATAGTGTAAAATCTGTAGTCCTACTGACTTATTTTTTAAAAGCTATTACTTTTAAAAGATGCTTAGAAAAAATCTACAATTTACTTTTCACTTATTTTACTAATCTGTAGTTGATCTAAATCTTATTTAGACTTTAAATAGTGCTTTTGACTTGCAGTGCAAGTTAATAAAATGTCTTGATTACATGCACATTTCCTAAATATTCTTTGTTAATTTCTTTTCTTCTATCTTACACTTTTTGCTAGCTTTTTTGATAGTTTGATAGTTAGAAATGGAAAGTGAATATAAAACTATTAATTTTTGTGTCATCATTAAAAATTAAGATTTTTCCCCCTCTATCTACAATACTTAATTGCATGTACACTTTTACACACATGTAAGATGTGTAAAAGTGAACAGATAGTAAGAAAATCTTACCCTCCTTGTTGTACCCTACTTGATCTTTCTTTTCTTGATTCTATAGTTTTCAGTACTGCTAACAGGTGAAGTTTCAACTTATATTTATAATTGAGCTTAAACAGCACAAAAGAGTATGAATTTAGAATTTAATTTTCACTTAATATAGAATTATTCCGCTTTCCCTGTAGTGTTTTTATTGTAATTTTTACTTACTAAATACATCTAAATCGATCACCAGTTACACTAATCATTTTGTTACTAAGGATGAACAGATCTATGCATAATTAACTTCTTGGATAAAGTCAGTTTTAGTAGTCCAGTTGTCCTTGTCTTGCTTGAGTATAAAATTGTCTTTATCTACTGTGAACTGATTTCTTTATCCTGCTAAAACTTTCCACCATTCTAGAGATGCTTAGATAGTTTGGTATGTATATGAGCTTATTTTATATAATTTTGAAAGTTGTTTTTATTAGTATAAGGAAAAGCAGAGTGCAGAAGATAAACATTATTTGTATCATGTAGTAAGGAAGATTCATCTTTCAGAAAATATTTAACAGCTTTCTTATTTCTCTGTAGAAACAAAAACGTTCCAGTTAATCACAGAGATTTTTGGTATGCAACCTACACGTTATATAGTGTATCAGAAAAGACAGAGAATGAGGAGAAGATGAGTGACAATGCCAGTGCCAGCTCTGGCAGTGATCAGGCTCCTTCAAGTAGGCAACACACTATGGTCTCTTTCCTGAAACCAGTTCTAAAGCAAATCATCATGGCTGGAAAATCCATGCAGTTATTGAAGAACCTACAATGCAAAGATGGTTCTCCTCAGCAAGCCGCATCCAGAGGTGAGATGCTAGTTTGTTTAGCACCGGTCCTGAGTGTACCTAACAGTGCGGACATATTCTGAAAACCTTAATGCATAAAATTATATACTCTTACTAGTTACACTTCAAAAATACTGTTTGAAACTTCACACTTGATTGATAGTTGTTACTTTTCCAACACAAACAAGTGATGAACAAAGTGAATAAAGATCGAATATTCACTTCAGTTTTTATTGGTCTGATTTATTATGCTTGCAAAACATTTTCCATTTGCTATTAGACAAACAGAAGCAATTTGTATGTTCCAGACATAATACTTTTTGGTTTTAATGAATAGCTGTTTTCCACTAGTAAGTGGTTGAATAATTCTGAGACAGCTCTGGGACTCCTTGTTGATATTTAGATGAAAAATCTTGACATACTTCATAAGTATGCATATTTAGGGTACTTTTCTTAAGCAGTAATAAAACATAGAACAATAATTACTATTTTCTGTCTTTTCATAGGAGACTTTTGTGGTTTTGCTTTTTTGTTATGTTTACAAGTAGCGTAGTATGAATTATTTTGGAATCACTCTGGGCTTGTTTCTCCATTTGGCTTGTGAATATTACCTGTTCTAGTAAAAACTATAGGGCTGTTGTCAAGTGTGAATAATTGCCTTTGCACCTGAAGGAGGAAATCTCTATCGTTTTCTGAAATACCTCATATTTCAGACACTATTCAGTAATGCATTTGAATATACGCTTGTTCTTAAATACTGGTCTCCTGTACTGCTGTAGCAGAGCTCCACTTACGCACTTAATTACTTTGCTGAATAGTAGCCTGAATGGCATTGGTTGAACTATATCAAGTAAATGTTAAGACTGTAAAGTTCTTACTCCTATAGTTCAAACTATGCTTTTCCTTGGAACAAACCTTACCATGAAATATCTTGCCCGATTCAGATGCTGAGCGAAAGAGTTTGTATACGCTGTTCTTGGAATCTGTGCAGTCTCGCCTGCGGCATGGGGAAGAATCTGCTCCAGATATTATTACAGAACAACAGGCTACAAAGCAGAGCCTAATAAAGATGCAGTCCATAGCAGAAAGGCACTTGGAATTGGATGATGTCCGTGATCCACTGCTGGCTATTAATTTTGCCAGGTAAATTAATTAACCACTAGATCAGTGATCTTACTGTTGTGTTGTGGAAAGCCATATTCTGCTCGCTGGCGTTTGTAAACTGAATTTTAGTTGCTGTTGCTTAAAACAATTAAGACCAGAACAAAGAACAGTGACAAAAACAGAGTAAACACTATCCTTGTGCTATTTTTTTCATATTAAAAACAGTAAATAAGCTTTTATAAAATCCTACTAGTAACATCTTTTAGTGTAGAAAATAGAATTGTCTTTATCATAATAGGTTTTGATCAAATAAAGTGTATTTTAACAGTGAATTCTACTGTAAAATTCAGACTTTTTAGTGTGCTTACTTGGGACTATATAAAATGTCTTTAAATTATTACTTATAGCACAACCAAAGCTGCACTTGAAAAGCCTTCCAGAATTCACATTAATTGTATAAAGATACTTTATTCATAATGAAGAAAGACAGTTTTTGAGGTAATAAATGTATTGAGAATTAGCAGGAAAGACTGTAACTCTGAAAAACTTACTAAGTATTAAATAACAAATAGCCACTTTTTTTCCCATGTTTTTTTTTTTCCTGAATTTGGATTTTAAGTCTACTCAGTTTCCGAAAACTGTTCTTGATCTAATAGTGTCTTTTGGTTTACAGTTGCAGTCAAAAGCCCTTTTTGAAAAGGTCAAAATCTGTATAATTAGTCAGAATGTTTTTCCTAAGATATGTGTAAAGGCACCTTTTGTTACAAAAAAACCTAAAACGGAATCAGTAGTGGATACGACTATTTCACTTGTTGGTTGAAAGTATTCTATTAATTAAAGCTGATGGCATGATGATATAATGACAAATTCAGTCTGCTAAGGTAGTATCTGCTCTGAAACTTTTTTAAGAAATGGACTTACTCATAGAACAGATTAAACTGAGTAGCTTTTCACAAGTTGTAATAATTTGATTCTTCCTGTGACAAAATAATTGAGTGCATCAAATATGGAATGTCCACAGAAAGTCTCTTCCCAAGGTACAATATTAGAGATAATTACTGAATTCATATTTGAGGTGTCTCAAACTCTACTCTGGTATTATTTTTCTGAATTATTCTTGGAGCAATTGGGTGATTACAGGATGTCATCCCTTTCAGTATTCTTATGCTTGGTCATAAAAAAGCAATGTGAATGATCACTTAGTAGGCTTGTTATGTTATAAAATTAACAATTAAGAAATTGAGAGTGCTGTAGTAATAAAACATCTTAATACTTTTGCAACATTTTGAGAGCAGAATAAGTTTGATTAAAAGCTTGTAAGGTATGACTTTTTTGTGTTCTATGTATTAAATGCCTTCTTCACTAACTAAAGTGTATTATTTTGAAGGTTATATTTGGAACAAAGTGATTTTCATGAGAAGTTTACAGGTGGGGATGTTTGTGTGGATAGATCCTCAGAATCAGTGACTTGCCAGACTTTCGAACTGACTTTAAGATCTTGCCTTTATCCTCACATTGACAAGCAATACTTGGAATGTTGTGGTAATCTAATGCAAACTTTAAAGAAGGATTATCGGTAAGAAATAAACTGTTGTTTTCCTTTAGAAGATTATTAAAGCTATGCCATATAATAGCAGAAATTTTCTTTCAAAGATTTTATTAAAGAGCTTCAAACAGTGTTGTGTTTCTACTCCAACTTCTTAAGCAAAAGCAAAACCATTAAAGAAAAGGGGAAAATGTAGCATAAACTGAACCTTGTCCGGGTTGAATTAGGAGTAAAGTTATCTATTTTCAGTGGATGTCCTATAGAGAATTTTTCGGACACTATTTTCAGTAGTCCTGTCATTTGAAACTGCTAGAGATATTTTAAGAAGCCAGCATTATTTAAGAAGAGATTTGATTATGACAGTATAAAAGATACAAAACCGTATTATGAATTATGTTTGTATTACACAGAGTAAGACAGCCCATGGCTTTTGCTTTTTAGATTGTCATAAAATTGCAATGATTTTAATCTGCCTAAAGTACTCATACTCTCCCATACCATATTACTTAAGAACTACACGTACTTAATATAATCTGTATTCATGATTCTGGTGACAGAGGAGGGAACTTTCTTCCAACTTTATCAGAGAAAGAATCAATGCTGTTTTTTGGGGCTTCATATTAAAGTCTTTCCTTATACAGGGCTGTCCTTGAAGTTGAGTCGCTGCTCCAAGTTCTGTGCAGAGAGAGGGATAAGCTTTCTCACTTATAAGGAATTTTATGAATTGCCCAACCCAGGAGTCTGAACCCACCCTCCCCTCCCAAAGTAGTTCCGTTGAAGTTAGTGGGGATGCTCAAACTTATAGCAAACCATGGACTGATTATTTTGTTTTATCTGAATATATTTGTAGGCTCTCTGAAGAATAAAAAAAGAATTCAAGATAGACTTTTTCTTGTGTGTTCAGTTTTGTGTTCTTGTAATGAAAAGCCTTCTTTAAGGGTTTTGTTTTTATAAAAGTTGTATTCGATTCAGTTTTATGATGAAGATTGAGGAAATTGAGGTCTGTATTTGTCTCCCATTTAGGCTAGTAGAATATTTGCAAGCCATGAGAAACTTTTTCTTACTTGAAGCTGGAGATACCATGTATGATTTCTATACATCCATTTTTGACAAAATTAGAGAAAAAGAAATTTGGCAGAATGTTGCTTTCTTAAATGTTCAACTACAAGAAGCAGTTGGGCAGCGCTATCCAGAAGATAGTTCAAGGTAAAATGCGAAATTCTGCACAATACAGTACAGTTGCTGTTTCTTTCATATCTGGCTCTATTAATATACTTGCAGAGTGCAATACTAATTCTTGTGTATTCATTACATCTGTTTAAAGGAAGTTTTGAACTACTCTCATCTTTTCTACCTTCCTCTACCAGTTGATATTTCACAATGAGAAATTAAAAATCTTTAAGGAAGGTAACCACTAATTTAAAACAGATTGTCATCAGTAAAAGCCTTTTCTTCTTTACATAGGTTGTCCATATCATTTGAAAATGTTGATACAGTGAAGAAGAAGCTCCCTGTCCACACATTAGATGGTCTGACATTGAGTTATAAGGTAGAGTATCATTACCAAGTCATTGTGTTTATTTTTGATTAGATTTGAAATGTTTTATTAATGTTGCTTCCCTTTTCTGCCCTGATGATCACCTCTTTTTCTTAGGTCCCTTGGCCTGTGGACATAGTTATAAGCTTAGAGTGCCAAAAAATTTACAATCAAGTTTTTCTGCTCTTACTACAGATTAAGTGGGCCAAGTACAGCCTAGATGTTTTACGATTTGATGGTAAGAAACTGCTTGAATAACAGATGTTATAAAAACTTGGTTTGTAATTTAAGGATATATATGTCTCCTGATTTCTACAGCAAATAGTATATAGGGCAGATAGAACAACAAACATTGTTCATGATTTTACAATAATATTTTGAAAACAAATTAAGAAAGTGATTTAAATTATGCTTCAGTTGAGATCAAAACATTCAGATATGTTGTTTGGAATATGTGCTTTAAGTCACAATGTAAATACTTAGGGATTCTAGAAATAGATCTCTTAACATCTCAGGTCACTAGTTTGATACTTGTACCCTTCCTCTTCCATATATAATCAATATGAACTCTTATTTATTAAATTGCAGTGTGTGTGTGTGTGTGTATACATATATGCATAGTCAAATATTTCAATACTAAATCAGTATATTTTAATAACTCATCTGAATTAATAAACTCATAAAAGCTTTCTCTTCTGTTCAGAATAGAAATAACTAGTTTCATAATTAAGTAATATTTTGCCAATTTTTTTCACATACCCTTCATTTTAATACATCTTCCTTTTCTTTCTTTAGAGCTACTCTGTGCTGCAGAAAACCCACAGGTTAAGGAAAGAAATTTATTAGAGCAAGGAACAGTTCCTCCATTTGGATCACAAATGGAATGTATAAAACAACAAATACATCGCATGTTCCTCTTAAGAGTGAAGCTTATGCATTTTGTTAACAGCCTGCACAACTATATCATGACGAGGGTTTGTCTTATAATTTCATTTATGTTGATTTTCATCTGTACTTGCACATTCTTATTTAAAACAGCTTGGACTAAATGTATACAAACATAAAACAATATTAGTCTAATGCCCAATCTGTGCATTGAAATTGATCTTAAAAATATTTGTCATTTTCAATTTATATATTGTATGTCAGTAATTCAAAAAAAAAAAAAAAATTAGAATTCCTTAGAATTTTTTGAGGGGGGAGGTTGTTTGTTTGTTGTTGTTTTTGATTATTTCTTCCAATGCTATGTGATTGAAAAACCATCATGTCAAAATAGGTTTCTGTAAGCTGTCATTCTCTCCAAGAACTATTGTGGCCATAGAAGTGTTACTAGAGAATTGTTAGTTCTTTAAATGAATCCTTCTCAGAAGTCTCAAATAACAGATCAAAAAGTTGTTACCTTCTTAAACAATAAGGTAATACCTATAGATTTATAGCTGCTGCATTATTTTTGGAACCTAATAAAGGAATTAATTTTTATGTTGCTCTTTGGAGAGAAGTTTGGGGATGTTCTTTCGTCATGACAGTATTTTGCACTTCCCTAGTCTAAAAGATGATCTGTGTCCCATGTCTAGTTCAAGTCTTCAACATCCTAAAAAGTCCCTAATGAAACTAATGGGCTGCAAATCAACTCATAGAGAAATGAGATAATCTGTCCATTGTGCAATGGCAGTTTAGTATCATCTAATTGACTATGAAGAGTTCAAAACTATGCTGTAATGATGGTAGCTGGGAGGCTGAGCTTAAACATGTAGATTGCAAAGGGAAGAGTGAATTAATTGAACAATCTTAAGCTCCAGAAAGTGTCTTGAGAGAGAGCTGTAAGCCTGGTGTACAAAATAGAATTTAATAACTATTGTATTTTCTTTGTTTAAGATTCTTCACAGTACAGGCTTGGAGTTTCAGCATCAGGTAGAAGAAGCCAAAGATTTGGATCAGTTGATAAAAATTCATTACAGATATCTGTCTACAATCCATGATCGTTGCCTATTGAGAGAAAAGGTGAGTTAAAAGGATATAAACTATTTTAGTACTAATTACATGTTTTGCAGTTCCTGCATAGCAATACATAGGTACTCTTGAGGAAACAGTAACTTTTCCAGAGTTATCGTTGAGATTCACTTTGCATTGTAAGTCTTACCTCAGTTCTGTGAAAAAGGGTAAATTTGAAATTCTTTATGTAAGGTTTTATGTGTTTTATTTATTTTTAAGAGATGTGGGAATTTGCATTATCTGTATCAAATATGTTTGTTCATAATCTTTAGCTTAATATCTCTGTTATGTTGGCACCCTAGATAGCTGAATATCACTGTAGCTTTTTGCCCCAAATAATCTCTGTGCTAGTCTTCCTCAAAATAGTCAGAAAATAGTCAAAGTATCAGAGATTGATGATGTAGCAAAACATATTTTGAATCATGTTGTACTTAGGAGATTGTTTTTACAGATGAGATTTAATTACATGAATGTATTATTGCCTTGCAGTTTGATAATGAAAATGATTATGATTAACAAGGAATTTTGACTGTTACTGCTTTTATTTTAATTATTTTAGGTGAGCTTTGTGAAAGAAGCTATAATGAAGGTGTTAAATTTAGTATTGATGTTTGCAGATCGCTGGCAGGCTGGCTTGGGGGCTTGGAAGTGAGTATCCATACCTGAACGTCTGTATTGTCATAACCTTGAAGCTGAGAGCTATGAATATGTTTCTGTGTATGAAGCGACAGGACGTTGCTGAATGTCAGCAGTTTGTTCAATTAATGCTTAGTGGCAGATTCTATAGGCTATATAGATTTCTTAACCAATAAGAAATTTACGTAGAACTTAACAAGTTGTATACACTTATGTCATTGTATAGTAAGTCTTTTCTAGTGGAAAAAAGTAGCCAATATGTGACTTTAAAATTTTCTGAGAAGGTTGTAGATCTTGGCAACAGAGAGAGTGTTTTCTTTCCCTTCCTATTTGTTAGTAGGGGTAAAATGAGAGTCATATTTGGGGTTTGTAATTGTGTTTCCTGGCTATGCTTTAAAATTGTAGGCAGGTAGAAGCCGGCATTTAGTAATTGGTTAGTGAAAAGTGAATTGAATTTGTGGGGTAAAGATTTTTTGTAGCGAATGTTTGACTCCCTTTGCTTAAATGCTAGAATTTTGGTTTTGGTAAAATTGGAAGTTTTTTGATTTTTCCCATAATACCTATTTTGTAGAGACAACTGTAATAGTCGGTGTTTTTTAAAAATATGTGCTTGCTTAAACACATATTGGTCCATAAATCAGTTGTCATCAGTCTGTTCTGTAGCCTAGACTAAAAAGATCTGTTTGCTTTTTGCTTGTAACACCTGCAGCTCAAATGGTGAACAGGTCTCCAAGGCTGCACCTAAGAGTCAAGACTGACCCTGAGGCCATCTGTTATGGACTTGCTCACTAGCTTTTTGAAAGTAGTTCCTTTTGGCACCAACTGGCCATGTTTGTGCTACATGGGATACCATGCCTTGGTCTTTTGTTACACAAGGAAATTATTTTGAGGTGCTTTTCCGGTTCTAAAATGTCTGAAGGATTTATGGAGGCTGTGCTATGAACTGTCACAACAGTGATTACACAGCCTGCAATTGCATTTGAGCTTGTGTTCTCTCAGATGTGGCAGGACAGCCTGAGTCAAGAGCTACACCTGATGTTGTCTCCTTGGTGTTGTCTTTTGCGAGGGGAGAAAACAGGAAGGAGTGGTTGGTGTGAACTATGCAGGTTTCCTTCTCTGGTGCAAGCAAGTTGGCAAAGTCCAAAGTGAAGCTCGGGAGTCAGTGAATAACTAAGCAGAGTAGTGATTGGGAGTCTGCTTCTCAACCTAGTCTTTCTTATCAGTGCAAATTCACCCCCAAGGAGCTCTGAAGCAATAGGCACTAGGAAAGGCTATCTTAAGACAAAAACACATTAGAATCCCAGAATAGTTGAAGTTGGAAGGGACTTCTAGAGATCATCTACTCCAACCTCCCCTAGTCAAACAGGGGCACCTAGAGCATGTGGCAACAGTACCTGTCACTTAGAGCTGCAGAGTTTCTTCTGCCAACAGCCAAGTTAGGACACTGAGAAAATTAT
The DNA here is from genome assembly GCA_034781795.1 of Crypturellus tataupa. Lineage (NCBI taxonomy): Eukaryota > Metazoa > Chordata > Aves > Tinamiformes > Tinamidae > Crypturellus > Crypturellus tataupa. The sequence continues at coordinate 3,398,486 of JAWLRI010000144.1, forward strand.
TGTTGGTAGTATTGCAACAATGCCCAGGCATTCTTGTCAAAATTACCCTAATTTTGTAGAAATGGTATACACAGACATAAAGGAAGTAGAATTCTGCCGTGAATTTAAGGTGTATGGAGCATTTTGTCATTGAACATTGAGTTTTAATCTTACTTTGAGGATAACATAGTTACAAGTGTGTTAAGTATATTTCTATTCAACTTTATCTTAGGATGGAATCCATAGAGAAGATGGAATCTGATTTTAAGAACTGTCACATGTTTCTTGTAACTATTCTGAACAAAGCTGTCTGTCGAGGATCTTTTCCTCATTGTAAGTATATCAGGGTTAATTTTCATGTACCTACACTTACTGGAACACAAGCTTTATAGGAATGTATTTATGTTAATTCATTCTAATGTTTGTCAATGCCTTTTTAAAAAGTCTCATTTTATAAAAGTACTAAATGAGGTATTCATGAAGGTGAAGCTTTACTTGCTTCTTAGTTAACTCCATTGCTGTTAGGGAATTGGTGCCATACTGTCTACAGTTTAACTGCTTGCTTGAGGACAGGATGGCTGATATATCCAAGAAAATGCTGAGTAGTTTTCTGAACAAATGAATCTAAATTATGTCTAGAAATTTATTAGCTTGTAGCAGTATTTTGTTTTTATAGAACCTCTACTCCTACAGGGCATAGAAGAGAATTGTTACTGTCGTTGCTGGCTGACAGCTGTGATATATCACATGCATCTAGAATTTAGTCACAGTAAACACAATGTCGTAGCTGAATCTGTCCAGAGTTGTTGGCTCTGCCCTTCTGCTGGCATGACGTGCCTCAGAGCGGGAGGACGTGTCTGTGCCCCTACTTTCAGCCTCATGTACTAGCTGAAGTTACTGACTAGCAGCACTGCGAGCTATGATGCCCAACTCGGCATGGGGCTGGCTTGGGGCTCACGTGCATGTTACGTCCTGCTTTGAGAGCAGGAACCTACAAGAGCAAGTAAGATAATACTCTGTCTGGAAGGGGTATCGTTTCAAATCCTTGTTATTCAGTCTGAAAGAATCGTCTGTGATTATGGCTTACCACATTAAAAAAAAGGTTTTTTTTTCATTCACTAGAGTTTTTTTTCCATTTAGTACTTTGTATTTCACACAAAGCAGCTTAGTTCTTGTCAGTTATCTCTTAGTTATTTCAGGCAGTGAGGGAAATGAAGTGTTGTCAGAAGTACCAAAGGTTTGTAAAATAGCTGACAGTCTTAAAGCCTTAGGTTTTTACAATTTAAATTATGAAAGTATGTCTTTTAAAGTATTCATTGCAGCCCTCCATCTTATTTTTGATATAAATGTAAATACTAACAGCTTGTCTTTTTTTCTATGATTTGGTTCACAGTGGAATCTTTAGCTTTATCACTGATGGCTGGCATGGAGCAAAGTTAGCACCTGAATCAATTGAATTACTAAGGAACTGAAAGCAACATTTACTTCCACGTTTTTTTTTGTAAGGTTTTTACACTGTGTTTTGAAATGTGCCTAGCTAAATGACACACTTTGGAGCAGTGTAAAATATTTTAATATGTAAATGATGTACAGGTATTTATGTGCATTGCTAATATTTGCATTTTTCCGTGTGTATGTTTTAACATCGAAAATCATGTACAGTGTAAAATTCATGCTGTGTAAAACAAATTTGAAGATATATAAAATGTATTTTGTCTTGTGAAAAGGGTTTTTTTCATTATGAGTAATTGCTAAACATTTGCAGTTTCGATTAGTTTTGCATCTTTGCAGAGGATACAGGGTAGTGTGAAGTGGTGCAACTGAATTCTTTTTATTACCTGACGGTTGTTTTGAGTTCATGTTGCTTTTTTTACTTAAAAAAAAAAAAAAAGTGGCTTTATTTGCTTAAGGATTCTTGAGAACTCTGTGGGAACAATTTTGACCATTATAATGTAAATGTTGATGTAAAAAAGATACAACCTATTGAACTTATTAAAAACCAGTGACTTACTGAAATGGGTTGCTGCAGGCTATAAAATACAAATATCTTTGATATAAAATGATCAAATGCCTGCTGATTCTCTTGGTAAACTCTTGGCAGTTTAAGTAGCATCAGGAATACAGTGGGTAATATATTAATTTTAACTATTGGGTTATTGACATATTTCAGAGGTTCATGGCTTGACCCTTTTCCTGCTTCTCACCTTCTTCAAACCTTTTATCAGAGTGCTTCCAATAGGTAATTTCATGTAGTATATTTTCTGTATCATGACCTATTGATCAGTCATGACCATGTCTCCTACTGGTCATTATACAGAAAAGGGTTTATGTTTAGAAAAGCAAATGTGCAACTTGTTTACATGAGTTGGCTCTTCCCCATTGAAGTTCCTCTGTAATTCTGGTATCAGTGTAAATGCATTTAAAAAAAAGAATTACAGATCTTTTAGTCTTTATTTATTTGAATAAATAAAAGATTTGCTAATTGGCATCTCACAGTTGTGCACGTGTCTGCTGAAATGTAACTGGGAACGTACAAAACATAGAGAATCTTTCTGCTATGTATGTGGAATATCTTTCTGCCAACTGAGATTTTGTGGCTCACATTTTGAAAATGTTTTTTACAGTTCTGTAGCAATAATTACTTTCTCTGAAAATGAACACTGGGATCCTCATGTGATCTGATGATCTCAGGAGGTCTTTCCAACTTAAAAAAAAAATGTTCAGTACTGGGACCACTAGGTGGACCACTATTAACAGTAGTAATTATACCAATTCGTACTTTTTGAGTGCACACAGATTTTGTACTATGTGCTTCTAAAAATCTGATTACCTTAGCTTCAGTGAAATGACTGCTCTTTATAAATCTGCTTTGGGGAATGTCAGTTGGATAGCAGAAAAAAAATCCTTCGTACTCATGAAACACTAATTCCTAGGAAACTCCTGCTTGTGATGTTGATTTTATTGAAGGAACTCCATGCTACTTAGAGTTTCGTGCTGCTGTTTTACCTAGTTTCCAGCTTACGAATTGCCCTCGCATAGCCTGCACAGAGGCCCTCTGTGTGTCTTGGAGGTTGCTGGTGCCTGTGAGCTGGTTTTCAGCCAACCTCCAGTACTTGTTTGCTCTTCCGCGGGCACAAAAGCAGGATGGAAAATCTGGCTCTGGGAGCACTGGCTGATTCTGGTCACAGACATTCTTGGTGCTTGGCTTTCTGTGGGGAAGTCAGATCCGGCTGCTGAATATCTTTGGTTTTATTTTATGCCCTCCTAGCATGAAGCCTTGGGAGAATGAATCCTTTCTTTTGCTGTGCATCTCCTGTGATGATACTAAGACTTTCTCACCGGATCTCTGGGAAATGGCCATTTTAACTGATGCCTAGTCAGAAAAAGGAGGATATTATTTAGGAGTACTTTAGCTATTCATTCACCCAAATTTCTGTGGAATACTTTCTGATCTCTTCACATAGTGGGTCACTGCTTAGCTTCTGCCCTGTGTCTATTATTTATGGGCATTTTTTACCCTGTTTTCAATATACTATTTTTATTAGTTGTCTCTGAGTTTACTTGAGCCTTGACTTTGGGATCATCTCCTCTTTGATGGAAGAGACCTAATGTTTGTGTGTGCTTCTCTCATACTTCCAGCATTTAAAATAAGCAATTTTGTCAATGCTAGAAAAAAAAACAGGTGTGATTTATTGCATGTCTTAATGGATTTAAGTGGACTGTGTCATAGTCTGTTTCCTGAACTAAGGAAAGCTTAAAAAAATATCCAGCAGAGCATGTTAAAACTGAACATTCTAAGCTTTTAAGAAATATCTTCTAATTTAAAACTATATTTAAAAGAAGTCCACTAGGTGGCAGATTTCTCTTAATTTGCTGTTTTTTTTAATTAGTTTATTTATTTCTGAACTCATGGCTGCCACTTCCATAAGTACTGACTAGCCTTTTGATATTAAATGGCAAAAAGGTATGTCCCTTGACCCAAATGCTCTGATCTAGAAAGGATAAAATAATAAACAATTATTTATATTTTGTAGTTAAAAAATGAATGATTATGGGGAGAAAGATTTTGATCAGCTACTGGAAGAGAAGCAAAAAAATCAGGTTTATAGGCATATAGAGATTATTCTGACCCTAGAAAACACACGGAGAAAAAAATGTTCAGAGGCTGTTGCAGTTTTGTCTAGACTATCTCCATTTTTATTTGCTTGCTTTAACTTTAGATTCATTCTGTCACAGAAGCCTTAAGAGAGAGCCCCTTGCCTACCTCATTCCATCTTTTTATCTTCTTCTCCTTGGTTTCCTTTCTTTCCTGTAAACTTCTACCATCCCAGAGCTATATTTTATCACAGCGTTCATGAATTCCCTAGTGATTGCTTGGTTATGCTCAACTTAATCACTAGGTCACCTTCCGTCGAACTCATGTCCTTGAGACCTTTGTGTCAAGCTACCGATATAATCGGGAAATATAAGTAGTAGTTGTTGGTTCTGTTTTCCATGCTAGCATGGATTAAAGCTAGCATCTCCAAATCGCAGGCTGATTAAAGATAATAATGACAGTTCTCCTGTTCCTCTTCACCAAACCATTTTTTGGCCTCAAAAGACTGTAGACATTTTCCATGTTTCATCCTATACTCTTAGGTTGCACTAAAATGAGGCCTGTGTGAGTTTCTGCTAATCCAGGACCAGCAGACAAGCACAATCATGTCACACAAAGGTGAGTTACTCTTCACTGCAGTGACCTGTTTGCACTAAGGACTGGCTAGGGAAGAGGGTTTAAGGAGAGTTGCACGAACAGGATCCTTTGGATCCTTCAAGTTTTAGAAGCTTGAAGGCTGCAGCTTTAGCAATCTCTTAAGAGTGTCCACTTGACCCGGGTTTAGAGGCTAAGGTGATAAGGGAAGGTGATGGATGAGAATCATCTACTTCATCTATGTACTCAAAATACATCCTGTGTGTGCATGAGCAGCCAGAGGAGAATAACCAGCCACATCCTAGAAGCAAAACCCTTCATATACCAGTGGGCTAAACTGCAGAGCACCCAAAAGCTGCATCATCCACATGATGAGATAGCAGCAACAGCCTTTTGAAATGGTGTGTAATTTATCCTGGAGCTGTTGAAATTCTTGATGGTAGAACAGGCTGATAAAATGGTGCCTGAAGTCATGAGAATTAGCGAACTGAGCAACTTCATCCCTCTTCCCAAAGGCTTTCTTGTACATGCTATTACCAAAAGAAGGCTATTTAAGGAAATCTAATACAGTGGAAATTTCTTTGGGGAAAAAAACACAATAGATCATGGAAAGCAATAATCATTCTGTTCTCAGCACAGAAAGCATTAATAGCACAGTGGCTCCCAGCAGCTGCAGAAAACAGAGGTGATAATTTTGCTGTAGCAAAGCAATTTTGTGTGGGTTGCTAAGGAGCAAGGGAAGATTTTCAAAAGCACATAAAATACTGGATGCAACTTAAAAGACGAAGGGAAAAAAAAAAAAAAGAGGCTCTTAAGATGCTTCCAAACAGCTATCGTTTTCCTGTGTTGTGAACTGACTGCGCTCCCTCTGTGATACAGGAAATGTGTGTTCTCTCTGTCGGCGATGAGCGGATGGACCAGTTTCCATGACAAACTTCATGAAGGAAGAGCTTGCTCCTTGTGATGTGGTGTCAAGTAGATAAATCTTAATGGAAGAAATAGAACAAAAATGGTGTGAAATAAAATGTGAGAATGGCACGTACATTTTAATATAGAGAGCATATATGTGATACTGTGTTTCAGAAAAATAAAGTTTGCAGGTGATTGAGTGAAATGAGCCTTCTTGCTTTTCTATTTTGTTTCAATTAACAGTGGCTGTGAAATGGCATAGTGGGGCACCCTCTAGGGGTAATACTTTAAAGGCTTTTCTATTGAATCCCTATGCAGTTGCATTAAGATTTCCCTGGAATCCTTTATGCCAGACCTGTGGGGTGAGGAAATGTCCCGGCCACCCGGAAAGCCTGGCCGTGCGAGTCCCGCGTGTGGCACCAGCCTGGCCGTGGGGTGGGAAGGGACCGGCTGGGATTACAGGCAGCTACGGAGGAGCCGCTCTCTCCTTATATCCGTACCTGCACCTCGCATCTCCCATACGGAATTATAGAGAAGGGGAGGAGAAATAAAAAAGGAGGAAAATATAAAAAAAAAAAAAAATGAGAGAAAAACTCAAAGAAGGGGGAAAAAAGGAAAAATAAGGAGAAGAAAAAAAAAAAAAAAAAAACAAAAACCAAAAAAAAGA
>JAWLRI010000144.1:3405494-3416099 GCA_034781795.1 Crypturellus tataupa
CCCCCTGCTCCAGCAGGGACACCCAGAGCACGTGGCACAGGGTGGCATCCAGGCGGGTGTGGAAGATCTCCAGAGAAAGAGACTCCACAGCCTCTCTGGTCTCTTTTAGGCCAGGTGTTGTGCGGGGCTGCCAGTCGTCCTCTCCTGCGGCGCCCGCGTCTTCCTTTGCGCTGCTGCAGCTTTGCTGCCCGGGCTGGCCAGCACCTTGGGTGGAAAATGCGTATGGATCCGTGTGTCGGAGCGTCCTGCTGCGTGGTGGTGGTCGAGCATCTGGCTGCAAAACCGCAGCAGGACTCCTGAGGAAGTAGCGAGAGTAACAGCGCCAATACCTAATTCCGCGTCCTGGAAACTCTCCCTTTTGCGTGTGTCCGTGATGAGCGAACAGGTTGGCGCTGAAATGGACTTCGTGTGTTTCTGTAGCTCGTCAGGAAGTCTGTAAATAGTTTTTACCTTTCTGGCTTTCGCTGCCTTCCCTTTAATCCCAGCGCTGTTTGATGACAGGTTTACCTGGTGTTCAGACATGCAAATTGCTGTTTGTGTCTCTGGGAGAGATGTTGGAGAGAAGCCGTCCCCATGGCTCGGAGCGGAGCTGCCCGCGGTGGTAGCTCACATGCAAATATTGGAGATTGTCTGGGGAATTTCTCCTTAATTAGAAGGTCTCACAAGGCTTTACTATAAACTGGTGAAGGTTAGCTCTCTGATGAGCATCTCTAGCCCTTATTACACTTAATTTCCTTACTTGCCGAAGCTTTATGACGGTAACCTTACTGAGAACTTATGCATAGGGTGTTATTGTTTGATGTGTTTTCCAAGTGGGAACTTCTGACAATACTGTGGCATAATTTCACGGTCTTTGGTTTGTGTTTATATTAGTTGCAGATTTATAACCTGCTCTGTGTTGAGGCTGTGTGTCTCTGAGCTCTGTGGTCCCACTTGTGTTGTTAGCCCTCATGGCGATGTCCTGTCTGGTTCTCGGATTTATCTGACTCCTGCTTGGGCCCTTCTAATAACTGTTTTTGTTTTTAATGCAGAGTTCCTCCTGATCTTTTCAATAAAAGCCTCTTAAAGCCTTCTTGGCAAACTTGCCTGGGAGGTCTAGCTGGCACGGGCAGCCGCTGTTTCCCTGGCCATGTTGGCAAATGTCCTTTGGAAAGTTTGGGGCACAATACTTGATCGCAGTACTGAAGCTCACTCATCTTGTCTGCTGAGGAGTTTCCAGCAGTGTTTCTCTGTAAAAGCAACTTGAATTTTCTTCCCCTAAGAACAGGGATGCAATTGATATAATATCTTCATAGTACTTTGTGATTTTCAGATTGTTAGACCTGTGTTATTTTTGGTGCTACTATTACTTAGAAGGAAAAAGCAGCCCAGAATCTTAAGAAAAATGGGAGCAAAATTCCTGTGCTGAAGATGAGTAAGACCTTATGTGTTTTGTTCACTGACCTTGGGTTTGGTCAGTTGCTGCTGAGGGTCACGATCATGAGAGAGCAGAGAAGTAGTGAGAGCCCCGCGCTCAGCAGGGTTAACCACCTCTGAGATACTGCACTACCTACTGAGTGGGGCTGCGGAAATTGCAAAAAGGTTTGTGCTAAAAGAAAGTGAATGTTCCACACACAATCCAAGCTTTTCATTTTTTAGCTCTTGACTCTCTGACTGCACAAAAATTGGTTGATCTTTAATGTATTCATGAATGTATTTGTAACAAAAATCTTTCTTCTCTTGGGTTCCTTGGGGTGGAAACCTGTCTCTGGGCTTCAACCCACATGCTCTCTTCACCTAGTACATTATCTTCATAATAAAAGATTGCAGCCCTATGTTTATGTTAAGGTTTGTCTGATTTACTTTGGTTCGTTTATTCATTCTGAGAAGGGTGGTTGGAAGGTGACTTCAGTTCCCTCGGGCAGGATTTGCTATCTTCTAAGAACTCTGTTTTCAGAAAACAGCTGATTTCTTTTTTTTTTTTTTTTTTCTGTTTGTTTCATTTCTTAAAACTCCTAAAGAAATTCGGACTAAGCCTTGCTCAAAGGATGGAAACTTTCAAGCAATTGGATTTGGGTTACGCAGTTATGTGAGAACGAAACCCCTCACAAGTTCCCTTTTTTTCTCAGATTCGGTTTTATTCATTCTTTGCCCCAAAGCTGCTAGGATCACTTGCAGTGCTACACCAGAGAAATACAGTTTTAGGATAATACCCAGATATACATTTGTTTGAATTCAGGCAGTTTCATTTTGCAGTCATCGTTGTGCGTTTTGAGGGTAAGTTCTTAATGCGGTTTCCTTACTGTACCACGAGATAAAGCAAACTTTGATGTTGGACAAACGTGTTATACTGTAGTGAATCAGATGTCAGATTGATTTGACTTCTCCTGAAACTGCGATAGTGCAAGTTTCTGGATTTTTACTGCTTACATATATATATATATAGTGTGTGTGTGTGTACATATGTATATATATGTATATACACATACACTTTTTTTTTTTTTTTTTTTTAAATAGCTGTGGCTATGGCAAGTTCCAGCTGAGGAGGGGTTTATTCCTGAAGCAAGCTGTGGAGGACTGGTTTTCTTGCAAGGGATGCTGGAGAAGCTTGGCCTGAGCCACTAAGTGTGAACGGCCATTCACAAGTGTGAAATGGTTCAGATGAATCATATATAAATAGGTGTGCTCAGGAGTAGTGTGATTCATTGAAACAGATGCCCTCAGTTTTATATTAGCTTATGATTTAACAGCAAGTAGGAAAGAAAACAAATTTCCAAACTTTTGGTATTTGTAACATGTTGTAAGTGACCTCTGACAGTTTGAATTACCTCATTCTCTCAGTGGGTTTTGTTGGTGTTTTGCTGCGTTGCTGTTTGATTACATAACAAGTGCTGTAAAGCCACGTGTATCAGTCTCGGTGCACGTACGTAGCTCTGATCCAGTAGTGCAGGGGTGTAATACGGGCAGGTGAGAGTGTGTGTTGGTCTGCTTGCTTTAAATGTATTTGTGGTAATCCACGTGCTCTGTGTCTCTAGTGGTAAAAGGAACATATGAGGCCCTGATGAAACTTCCCTGAGGAAGGCGGAAGGTTCAAACTGGCAGATAATCTTTCTTCTGTTGGCACCAAGAGGTGTTGTAACTAAAGTTTGGGGTAGTTGCTTCTTATCTTAAGCACACCCACAGGAAAACCTGAAACTCATTTTTCTTTGCAGGGTTAAAAGTATTTTCCTTGATGTCGCTATGTACATTTTTAGCTGTTCACTTGTGTTATAAATATATGCATGTTCATAAGTGTTTATGTTGTAGAAAAGGTCTTGTCTTCAGACAACTCAATGTTTTGAGGGGAAACGAGGCAATTTCAGGCTTCTGCTAGCTTGGAAAAATGAAGTAGGGTGGTGGTAGAAGTGGGTATAGTACAAAGAGTTGTTGTTGTGCTGCAAAGACTTATCCTATTTGTCATCTCAGTAGAAAAATCCCTCCATGGCTCAAGCTCGCCCCTGCCCTGGACTGACCGGCAGCTCAATAACAAGTGATTTTATGGCTGGGCAGCCTCCCTGGGGAATGATTTTGATTCCCTAGGAAGTGGTTTTGGCTTTTTCATGCCATGGAGGTGAGTGCAGAGGGGCCACGAGGGTCCTGCTGTCCCAGCCTCCTGGCTGGAGGTGACTGTCCCCTTTCCCCCTCGGAGAGTGCCTTGGAGCAGGAATCCCTCGGGAGCGTGACTGCCTTCGGAGGGGAAGGACCCTGCTCTTCAGGAAGGCAATGAAGGTGGCAATGAAATGACCAAACAAGGTCGTTCAAAGGCCGTTCAGCACAAAAGTGCCGCGCTGCTCTATCTGAGGAAATAAATTGGGAGATGGGTCAGTCAGACTGCTACTATGTCTGTGCTTAAAGTAGCTTTTGATTTACAGTCCAACTCGGTACAGAAAGAAAAATTATAAAATTTTAGTCATATTTTGAATTTTAGTAATTGCTGATTTGGAGCAAAAATGGCTTTCACTCTTCCCCAAAAGGCATCCTAAGACTTTGGACAAATTTTGCTTGCAACATGGTGGTGTCTGCAAACAGTTAGCAATGCGGCACGTCTGCAGTGCTCTTCTGAATGAATATAATATTAAGGAAAAGGCAATGGCGCTGTAATTGGTGCTGTAAACACGAAATTGCTTTATGGTCATCTTAGAGTGTAGCTCTGTAGCTCTGGTTACTTTGAGTGGATTCACTGGCATAAATTAAACCGAGGAGGAGAGTGTTGCTGAATATTATGTTCTGAATGCCAAGTTCAGGTAGACTGTCATGAAACGTTGCTCAAGCTGCATAGATGTGGATACTTGTCAGGTGGTGTCAGGAGAAAAGTTGTGGATGAAGAATCTTCAGTGGTGTTGCGTATTTCTGTTTATTGTACCAAAATGAAAGATCATGAGCTCACTTAGAGGGAAAAGAAGGCTTATTGCGCTGCTCAAAGCTGCTTGTTTCCTTTTTCCCCTCCACCCGGTGCGGCTGTGTTTCCGTGATTTGTTTTAACCCCTGAGTACGCAGGGGCCGAGGCCGGAGTGTGAAGCGCGGGTCTGCGCGGCCGGATCCAGTCGCTCCTCGCCGTGTCCCGCGAGGCCGTGCGGAGCCCCCGCGAGGCCGGAATTCCCAGCTGCGCGGCCGGGCAGCCCGTCCCCGGGGCAGCTGCTGCGACGCTCGCTCAGACAGGCCAGTGCGACCCCCGGGACAAAAATCTGACACTTGTTTTATTTTTAAATAAAACTATAGCTTGAATTCCCATGATTAAATAAATACCGTGTCTAAAGCACGGGGGCGAGTATTACTCTTGTTTGGGTTGGAGTCTAAGGATGCCAGAATTTGGCCATTCTCTCAATCTCTCTGCCCAATCTGTAACTGATGCTCTTCCCACCCTGTACTGCTGCCTGGGAGCGCGTACGCAGATGCATCCCTTCTTGACTGAAATAACAAACATTCGGCATCGTGGCGGTGCGAACTGCCGCAGCTGTCAGGCCCCGCCAAGAGCAGGGCTTTTGGATATCGGCACTGTACCTTTGGCTTTGAGCTGGGCTGCACGGATTTAATGAGCAAAATGCCCCCTCTGAATTCTTGGAGTGCCCCTGAGGGAGGTGTGCCCGGCCCCTCAGCCGCAGTTGCCGCTCTCCCTCCTCGTTCGCACGCGTGGGATTCCTTTGGATCGGGCTTTTTGGCGCCGAGCTTCTGCCCTGCCGCCGCGACGGCTTCTTGGAGGGGCTGCCCACGGCTGTTCTCAGAAAGCAGCGTGTAAACTCGCGCCTAGTTGCAGCCCTTGGGAAACCACGTTTTGTCCAGCCTCGTCTCCCAGGTCTCAGTGCCGGTTTCTGCTGCTCCTGACCCGCTGTGACGGTGGTGGGATACGTGGCCTCCCGGTGAACGCAGACGTGCTCGCGGCGGTGCAGGGTGTTGAGGTGCAGTGAGGCCCGCGGTCGGTGCGGTCGGTGCGGCAGCTCGACCGGTACCTCAGCGCCAACAGCCGCCGCCTCCTCGCCGTGAGGGTGCTGGGGAGGCCGGGAATGGCGGTACCGGGTCGGGAAAGCGGGAGACAGGATATTCCTGTCTGCCGGAATATCCGGTGATGCCCAAAACCCGTGTTGGAGGCGGTAATGTGGCCGCGTCACTGAGGTTTTGAACCTCGATGGGATACTCGTGTTGTAGGCGCTGCTTGTTTAAAGGAACTGTGTCTGTCTTGGTGTAAATGGACGTATTTGGTGGGATACTTACCCGTTGCAAACAGAAAACGGTTAGGTGGTAATGTCAGCTCGTGCTCGTGAAGAGGAATTACGTGAGGAATCCACGTCACGTGGGAAATCCACGTGTGACTGAACGTGGAGCACTTCTGGTCAGGGAACGTTTCCAAAAAAAGGTTTTTCTGTGCCCCATGCTCTCTTTTGGGTCCGTATCTGCTTCCCGAAGGCGCTGCTTCCCCAGACCGCTCTCGTGGCAGGGCCAGGCGGATAGTGCAAGCCGTGATATCCCCCGGTAGTCTAATGCTGAATTATTGCTTCTTCCCCGTTATGTAACTGTCCTTCGGGCTTCGGGAGGTTGCTGGGCTGAGGTATTTCAGCGCTGCAGTTCTCGGCTTCCCCTCCTGCACCTATTGAGCCTCTGTTACAGTTACAGGCTGCTTTCTGAGAGCTCGGCGGCCTGTCAGTGTCAGGTCTGTCCCAGCGCACCGAGGGCTGTCAGCCGCGCTCCGCTCTCCCCTGTCGTTCGTTTGCTTTAATCACGCAGGCTGATAGGAGACGTGAGAAGCGTTTTTCCTTTGTTGCTCCAGCATATGCGGATCTGTTGCCTGGAAACTGGGAAAAGCTCAAATCCTGAAAAGAGCGGGCTGGGTTAATCCTCCTTTCAAAAAGACAGGTTCTGTCACCCAAGGCACGGAAAAAGAGCGCTCAAACTGGGAATATGCAGCGTGTTACTGTTCTCCGGAGCACTCGGGCTCCTGTTCTGTTCGAGAGCTGCCAGCTCAGCCTGAATTGATGGGCAGGTCATTGATCAGCTGGTGCTGCCGAGGTTTAATTAAATTAGAGCAGAATAGAAATTACGTTTAAGTGAAGGTTTGAGGGAGCTCTGGAGGTTTGGCCGAGCGCTGACTGTGGCAGTCGCTGCTGTTCTCTTCTTTGAAGAGAAAATCTCTTCCTTTTGTCAGCTCTGGCCCCCAAAAGAGCCTTTTGTGCTCGGAGTCTCGACAGTTTGACTGCATTATGGAGTAGGAACAGGAATATTGAACCAACAAATTCTTCACAGAAGAAAAGAACACTTTAGTTGTTTTATTTTCTCTAAGCCAGTAACCTGGAGGAATGACACAGTGGAGCAGACAAAACACGAACGAGTTGTGTTGCCGTAGGGGCAGGCCTTAACTTCCCAACAAACCGGCATCCCTCTGCGGAGCAGCCCGGGCCTGTTCCTGTGGGAATGCTGTCCCATGGGAATGTTAATTCCCGCAGTGTTTGCCGAGGTTGGTCCCCTAGGCCCCTGTGCAGCAGGGCCTGCAGTCAGCTGTAGGAGTTTATCCCGGGTTTAATTTCTCTCCTGCTATGGATGGACTGCTGAACATCTTTGTTCCTCCTCTGTGAAGGCTACTCTTCCTCCTCTTTAGTTGTTACAGGCTAAATTTTCCTGATTTTCGTCATCGTATCCTGTCCTGTAAAGTGGGGTAATAGCTTTGGGGTTCTTGCTTAATTTAAAATCCAAAGATGCTTTTGCAAAAGTCCGAGAGAAGAGAGCCAGTGTCAGAGGAACTGCTATTTAAAACCCTGAGAGGTTTCCTCTTTGCCTTATTTAGAGCCTGGAGACTTGTCTGAACACTTGGGGATCAAATACATCCATTTAAAAAATGGAACCAAAATGGGTGCAGGGGCCTGTCAGAAGGTGCAGGACAAGCCCTCCTGACACCTGCTTTCAGCCGGGTGAAACTGTGCTCCCATCTGCAAAGTAATACGATATTCTAGAACTCTTTTCACCAGGTTGAAAAGTCTTTTAAGCACAAATATCTCACTGTGGCATGATTCTTCTCTAAAAAAAAAAAAAAAAATCAAATGCTTTCGTGAGCTGTCTCCTCGTGCTCTTGCGTGCAGGTATGCTTCTCTTCTGGCTTTATGCAAAAGACCGTGGGTGTTTAAGAGCTTGTGCGAGGCGCCCCGCGCCTGCGGCTCGTCGGTGAGGCCACTGGCGGACACCGTGGCTGCGCGTTGTTGGTTTTGTTCTGTCTGTGGCATTTTCTTGGCACGTAACTGACAAGGGAGAAGGATGTGGATGGTGCCCAGGCACCCCAGTGTGCTCGGGTGTGCGGTCGCGCTGGCGCGTTGCCCAATGCACTGGGTACGTCTCCATCAGTGGAGGAGCAGGGGGGAAGGCGTGTTGGAGCTGAATGTGGTTTTGGACCCGTGCAGCATGTGCTGCCCCTCGCCGCAAGCTGCGGTTTCCAACTGCGGCTCCAGCCCTTTGCGCATGGGAGGCCCCAGCCTGTCCTCTGCCTGCCCTCAGCTGGGCTCCGGCGTTGCTGTGGGAGTGACTCGATATTATGTCATAGTTTTTAACCTAAGGATTGAATTATACAATTCTGTTTCTTGTGTGAGTTTGAACTTGAAAATCCTAATCCAGCGGGCAGTGCAAATTTGCATGGAATTTAAGTGTACATGTACCTCTCTAAGGACCTACTTTTCATTCTATCCTTGCATACCTGAGACAATTTTTGATTTATTTCTTAAATCTTCTATGATTGCAAGATATCATCATCTTCATTTACTCTGACCTTGTTCGACAGAGCCATAGTACTGCATCTGATAATTCTTACAGTGGGGGGTTTATTTTTTCATCTATAAGTAGATAGCATCAAGCCCAGCTATTCTAGTTTGAACTTTTCACATTAAGAACTAATGTGAAACACAAGAGGAATTACAAAGTTCAACCAAACAGCTTCTTCAGTCTGTCAGGGGCCATTTCTGAGCAAGTCTTGAGCAAATGCTTTGTGCAGAGGCTAAAGAGGAACTGCCTGGGAGTTTCTGCATTTTAAAAAAGCATTGAAAAGCCTGCAGTTACCTAAGTTCATTTGCTTTACACGTTTTTCTTCAGACTTGCTTACTAGATACAGTTTACTTCTGTCGGATTTTTGGCTGCCTTTGCATGTTTGCACGCTATCTCCTGTCATCTAGCATTTTCCTGTTTCAGTTATTTATAGACTGTTCCTGTGTTGTCTTTAGATCTTTTTTGATAATTTGACCTGCTTAAGTCTATTACTGCAAGAAGTCTTTAAAACTCAGAAATTTGTTAATTCCCTAGAATTTTTGGGAGTTATTTTTTAAGCTTTGACCCTGAAAGCTGGAAGTCCGCTCTTCCACAGTGATTTTGAAATCAGTGGGGTTTTTTTTTCTCTGCTTTCTCAGGCCTGTTCATCATTATTATTTGCTTCTTATCTCTCTTCTGTTTTGTTCTGCCCACAAGCCTTTTTTTCTTGTCACTCGGCCTTCGTGATGACGCTCCCCTTCCCTTTTTTCTTTCCAAATGTCTGAAGCCTCAGCCCACAGCCCGGTTCAGAGGGCAAGGCTGTCGCACGCAGCGCGTTTCCTGATACCTTGGTCTTGGAAGCGCAGACCTTCTGCAGAGCCTCCAGCATGGTTCTGTTGGCATGCAGGTGTGGAGACAGGGGTTGCCTGTTGTCTCCTCTAAATCCCAGAGCAACCTTGTGAGCAGGGCGCTCTGCTTGTGCCACACACGTGCATGGCCGCGAACAAGGACATCAGGTTGTTTTGAAACGGTTGGCAGCCGTTCATCTCAAGATGAAGAACCTCAAGAAATAGTTTGGAGAGGTCTTGATGTCTCTGTTATGGTCCAGTAATGTCAGCTATGCAGGTGGGTGAGAACATAAGTAAAACTGAAGGAGCTTCAAGGTCCAGTGCCTTGTTTTGATTTGTTTTTTTTTGTGGTGAAAATGTGGTAGGGACAGCAGGTCAGGCTGATCCAGTGCTTGCCTCCTTTAAAATGGAGGGAAAAGAGAAATTTAACCTGTTTGCGTAACTGACCACGAACATGTGCCAACCAGTAACCATGCTAACGTGACATACCCCAAGGTTTGCCCAACAACTCCGGGATAAATCACAGATCTAATTCTGGGGTCCCATGGGTCTTTGCAGTGCAAGACTGAAGCTCGTCTGCCAGGGACAGAAATTTCTTGACTGTTGGCTTTGAAATTCAGAAATATTACTTATAGGAGCTGAAAATCAGTGCTGTCTTTTGCTTAGAAAGCTGGATTCCTGTTTCTGATTATATCATGTGAAAGGGAAGCCCATCCTCTCCTTAATCCTGGAAGGGAGGTGAGGCACTGAGTGGTTTTTAATTGCTTACATCCAGGAAAACCTGTTCTTGGAAGGCATTTTGACTTTAGGACTGTAATGATGGGGTCAGGATACAAAAATGACTGAAAGGAGAGGGAAAAAAAAAAGGATTATGTAAAAAATAATTCTTGCATGTCTTTGGCATGAGAAAATCTGTCCTGGGAGATTTCAAGCAGCTGCAAAACTCAATACATGACCTCATATGGATTTAATGAGAAAGTAATTCTCACAGTTAGGGTACATTTACTCATTTACACTGGTAATTATGACATTATAGTTAACTAGAGCATTTTAATCTGTCCCCATTTAGGTAAACTGCTAATCATACTATGGCTTCTGGATTTTTAAAGCAGGTATTTGAAGTTTCTTGTGTTCTCTGTCGAGAGGGAGTCTGCTAAGGTCAGCACTTTTGCCTGGTAATTGCAGCCATAGGAACTCCTCGAGTGAGCTCTGGGCGTCTTAAGCAGAAACATCCACCTTTGTATCCTGGGAGTTTGAGCTTTCAGAAATTATTTTCTTCTGAAATGTAGTGGGGAATAAAGGGATTTTTTTTTTCTTTGTACGTTAGAAATAGCCCGTGTCTTTTGGAGCTAGATTTGTTAGCAACAGCAAGGGAGGAAAAAGATCACAGAATCACAGAATGCCTGAGGTTGGAAGGGACCTCCTGAGGTCACCTAGTCCAACCCCCGTGCACACGCAGGGCCACCCAGAGCACGTGGCACAGGGCTGCATCCAAGCGGGTCTTGAAGATCTCCAGAGAAGGAGA
>JAWLRI010000144.1:3416123-3456240 GCA_034781795.1 Crypturellus tataupa
TTTTTTTATTTTTTATTTTTTAAATTTTAAAACAGCCTGTGCCCAATTGCTTGTGTTGTCCTGGTTAAAACACATTGATCCTGCTGAGCAGGCTTGATGTGCCTTCCCCATTTCTTTTTTGCAGCGGGAAACTCCTGTTTTTGTTATTTGGTGTTTTTTTTGTTTGTTATTTTTTTTCCCTTCTGTGTCCATCCTGGTAAAAGGAATTTCTCAGAAGTGCAGCATTTTATAAACAGCAGTTTAAGAAAGATGGGATTTTGGTTTTGCTTGTGTTTTGCTTTCTGTTAAAGTATTTTTTCTAATATATCTTACTAAAAACAACCAAAAAAAAATCCATAGGTAGTCTAATGCCTGACATCTTGAAAATAGAAAGTTCTGAAGAGTAACCACAGAAAAAAGCCATGAATGGCAAAATGATGCACATGGCACCACAGGGATTATGACTTCCAGAATATTTTTCTTTGCAGTGCTAAGGACACAGGTCACAAGCCTGGCTTTTGCGGATTCAGAAACATGCCTGGCTCTCCTCTGTACCAGGGCACTAAATCCCTGGTGCGCTGTTTCGTGGGAGAACGAGAAAGACCCATGGATTCGGGAGAGGGAGTTGCTGCTTTTTGCTGTTCACTGACAGCTTAGCTTTGCACAGATATACGCGGTAACTTTTAGGGTAGAATGAGTGACCGTTTTTCACTGTTTTTTTTGGAGAATGGGGTTGAGTAGCATTTTGTAGCACATCCCTGGTGGAGTTTTGTGGCCCTTCTCCTACCCTGTACCATGGGATGGAGGAGAGACAGTGGGATGATCGATCCCACCCTAAGTGGGATCAATCCCACCCCAAGTGGAACTGGGCAAGTGGATACCTCATTTTGTGGCATCTCCTTTCCGGAGATGCTCAGGACCCCCCAGACATGACCCTGTGCCACGTGCTGCGGGTGGCCCTGCTTGAGCAGCGGGTGATCTCCAGAGATCCCTTCCAACCTCCACCGTTCTGTGATTTTTATGGTGAAACTAAGAGCAGAAAAAGCTTCAAGACAGATGAAACATCTCAGTTAAATTAAGCCAAATAAAGTGTTTCTTTTGTTAAAGTTGAATCTTTAGATGCTTTGAACAAAAAATATTTCTCTGAAACAGCCTGGCTTCTTTTGAACTCCTTTAGGCTGAAAACTGTTACATTTTGACCTGCACGCAGAGTTACTGCCTAAATGCTGAGTTTTTGGCACTTGCTTGCTTGCTGAAGGAAGTTCCCTTGGTTGTCGCTGGTATCGCGGTAAACGGGCTCTCCTGCAGGAGCTCGCCCGAGGTGTGGGCCGGGCGCGCTCCTCGGGCCGCTCCGCCAGCGCCAGCGGGCGCTCCGGTCAGGCCAGTCCTGCTCCATTTTCAGCAGGGATCGGCATTGTGCAATCTGGGTGTTATCTCTGTGTGTGTTTATTTGCCTGAAGTCTCCCGTGCTTGAGCTGAGGCTGATTATGAGCTGATGTCTCGAGGAGTAAGAGGCCCGTGGATTCTTTTTCTTGGTGGCTGATGTTTGAAGTTGTCAGCGCACCGCCGTGGCGTGTGGCGTGTTTGTGCTGCTCCTGTCCCGGCGGCGGGGGAGATAGGTTAGCCACCAGCCGCAGCCTTTCGCCTTTCATCTTCCCTCTCTGGCCAATACCTTCCTTGTTTTCTCTGTCCTGGCCCTGCTGATTACCCACAGATAATGCTTTCCAGATATACCTAACCAGCTCTGTGAGTTTTGCTCCTGTTTGCTCTGGTGAGCGGATGCTTCCTTGAAGCTAAAGCTGTTCCGTGTCTGAGTGCATCTCCCACGGAAACTGAGGGCAGGTGGGAGCTGCTGAGGAGACGGTCGAGCCGGGCCCTGGAGAGTGGTGGATCAGGGCACCTGGGCCTGTGCCTGGCGCTCTGACTTGTACAGCGACCTCTTGGCGACTTGTAAAGCCCTATAGAAAAAAAGAAAAATATTGGATAGACCAGAGGCGCTGTGATAAGAGAGAGGGATTTCTGACTACACCTAGTAGAGCATTATATGAAAGCGTGTGATTAAGTAGCTGTTTTTTGCTCTGGGTTTTCCTCCTAAAATTTCTCATTGCCCTTCTTGGTTCTAGACTGCACAGCAGCATTTGGGAATGTATTGAGCTCGCTGAAGCCTTGAGGTTTTTTGGGCCTCTGTATCACTAACTACTAAAAGCAGGTTTGGATAATCTGCTATAGGAAACACTGGACCACAGGCTCCTGTGGATGGGCTAGTAATAATATTTGCAAAGAAATTGTGGAGAAGGATTTGAAGACCTTGTTAGGACAAAACTCATATTTTACAGGAAAGTTTTAATATTGTGCTTGGTATGGGAGTTTCTTGTAACTGAAGAAGACCACAGAATAGCTTTCCTTTTAGATTAACCAGAAAGCTTGTGTAGCAGTCTTTGTATCTGTGTATAAATACACCTATACACACTTTTTAACCACAGGTGCAAAATGACTGCTCAAGTAACCCTAGAGGATGCCTTGTCCAATGTGGATCTTTTGGAAGAATTACCATTGCCGGACCAGCAACCATGTATTGAACCTCCACCATCATCTCTGCTTTACCAGGTATGTTGTCACTGTAGAGAGGAGTTTTTGCAGTTCCTGTTGCTGTGAGGAAGAAGAGAATGTGCTCTTCAAAAAAAAACACCCAAACCCATGCTGGTATTTACAGTATATGTAGTTTCTTTTCCCTACAAAGGATGTAATTCTACATTCTGCTTTCTCTGCAGCCAAACTTCAACACTAACTTTGAAGACAGAAATGCATTTGTCACTGGCATTGCAAGATATATTGAGCAAGCTACAGTGCATTCCAGCATGGTAAGTAGATGTTCAGATATTTACTTTTCTATGAACTGGAATAAAAGCAGAGGAATGCTTCACTGTGTGCTTTATTATAAGAATCTTGGTCGTAGAAGATAGGACCTGTTGCCTACAGCACTTCCTGGATGAAGTAAGATGCAAAAGCCTGTCCCTTTCTTTTTCCTTTTTTTCTTTTTTCTCCCTTAACTGTACTTCTAATTTTAGAATTTTCTATCTTTGTGATTGTCATCAACCAGTGTTGCTGCTCAAGGTTTTTTTTTCTTTCATTAAGTGTGTCTCTAGTGTTCTCAGATGAAGTAGTTGTGTTGACAGCTGAACTGACAGCTAGTTGCTGTGAAGCTCGTTGCTGTTGAAGGAAGAACTGCCTTCTGTCCTCCCAGATTCCAACTGCTGCTGTCAGTTTGGCGGTGTTGAAGGGTTTCTGTTGGCTTTCTCACTGCTGAATGGGTGCTGGTGGTTTCTTAGCGTGCTTTTGTGTAAGGTCTTCTGTGTCTTTTAAGAGTTCCACAGCCTGAGGTAGAGACGTCATGTCATTAGCACTATCTGCTGGTAGTGTTGCAGTGTTGCAATAGATGCTGGGCTCTACTGAGCTTTTGGTGGTTTCATGGCATCTTGGAAACTGAAGAGTAATACGTGCTGTAATCCTAGAGGCCAGTACACAAACTGCGGAACAGACAGGTTGAACCCGTGATTAGAGGCCACTCGCAAGTTACGTGAGCGTACACCAGTCTGTTGTTAAAATTATCTGGTGGCTTGTGGTCTTTTTGTGTGTTATTGATGTTGTTAGGATGTTGTTTGCCTTCTTTCCTGGCAAGTAAAAGACCATGTTGCAGTGTGTGCTGACTTCATTTCCTGAAATTTACCTGTGCCACATTTTTCTTTTTAAAGAACTCCTCTAGAAGTTAAAATATCTAATCTTTTCCCAGATTAGCAGTTTTATGTGTAAATCCTAGTGCCTTATATTTGGCGTGGAAAGAATGAAACAACAGATGATTCGCTCCAGACAGATAATGTTTTTTTGTCATTAGGCAGGTGTAATTGCTGGAATTGTTGATTAGTGCTCTGGTGTTTGTTGGATCAAGTAGTATGAAGATGGTGATGTGAATTCTCTCAGAGCTACACTGGTTGCTAAAACACATGACTGAGAACGGATGGATTTATTATTATTATTGTTATTGTTAATTATTATTTATTTTTAGTTGCCAGATTACAGTCAAACTGTGTTTCAGTAGCTGATCTGCTCAGAGGTTATTTGGATACAAATAATATACCAAATATGCCCATGTAGTATGATAATATTAAATTATTTTAATTTTAGTATGATACATCATTCAATTTGCAATATATGTGTGTTTGTACATAAACATTCCCCTAAGAGAAGCAGAATTGCTTGGGAGGGTGGAAGGCTTTGGGTTTACTCCTCCTTTTGTACTGCAATGCCTAGTTATGCTGACTGTCTTACAGAATGAAATGTTAGAAGAGGGTCAGGAATATGCCGTCATGTTATACACATGGAGAAGCTGTTCAAGAGCTATTCCTCAGGTAAAGGAGCCAACTTAAATTGCTATGTAATATATACACTTTTTGTATTGAAATGCATGAATGCTGTTTTATTAATGAACTCTGAAATACAGTCTGCTTTGACTCCCGAATTTGAAAGCTTGTCATGTCATAGAATAATGTCTTTTCAGCATGTGAGCTGTGTGGTTGTTTTGTTTGATAAAGTAACCACAGAAATAATTTGCTTTCTTTCCAATTTATACCTTAAATTTTTATCTTTATCATTGCAATATATCTTCGGAAATTGTCATTTAGGATTTCAGTTTGTCAGGCTTTATCGGGGAGAGTTCTGAGTGTAACGATGTCTGTAATTGTCCTCAGGTCAAGTGTAACGAGCAGCCTAACAGAGTAGAAATCTATGAAAAAACTGTGGAAGTTCTGGAGCCAGAAGTCACAAAACTGATGAATTTTATGTACTTTCAGGTAAAAGGAATGGAAACAAAACCTTTTCAGTAGGCATGTATGTTTGTATTCCTATTTCATATGCTTGGCATTGTGTGCTCAGGTAATGAACCTAGTTATTAAGCTAAGAAATAATACAAAAAAAAGCCGTCTCACAGAAGGGCAGAATTCCTGGTGTGTACCTTAAAACCTCCAGCTTCCATCCATGAAGATTCCTTGCGTACAGTGCAAGGTAGTAGCTTATGGTCCTCACGTAGTGCATAGGGAAAGCTGTGGCACTCTAAGAAGAAAGGAAATGGAGCCACATATGTGGCTCATGTATATGAAAGAGCATCTGAGCACAGAAAGCCACTGTTGAGGGTGGGGGAGCCACAAGGCTGGATAGCATCTCACCGGATGCCTCTTTGTTGCAGAAATACGTAATTGAGGTGAATTATCCCAGCTGCTGTGGGTTGTCGGGACACTGCAGAACAGCAGCCCATGTTGCCTTCTCATCCTGTGCTGGCATTTAAATGCTCAGGCATTTTTCAGAGGCAGCCATGACTGCTGCAGCCCTTGATCCTCCCCAGCACAGAGGAAGAGGAGGCTGAAGGAAATGTAACATTTCCCGTCTTCTTCCAGAACTGGTGGATCTTGCTGATTGCAGGCTTTATCCTTTCCCTTAAAGTGATTAGAGTGTTGTAAAAAAAAAAAAAAAAACTCAGAAGAAATTCCAATTATATTAGAAATTTCTCTCCTTCATACACAGATGTGCCAAGATATTACTTAGCATGTACTTCTGCTACTAAGTGTTCTGCATTTTGTTTTGCTTTTAAGACAATGTGCTAACAATCTGTCTTTTAACGTGTACGTCCTTCCTCACTAAAGAATACAAAGTCATTTGTTATAATGAGGTTTTCAATTTCTGTGACTTCAGTTTGCAAATCAGTATCTTGCTCGCCATGTGGGCAAGCTCAGGTGTGTGATGTGAAGCACCAAACAGAAGTGGAGCTGGAAAGCCTGGACTGGAACCTCCTCAGCATCACCAACAGTGTGCTCAAAAGCTTAAAAAAAATCCACGTGGTCCTTTCCACTGAACCACGCAGTTGGTGCTGGGGTGGTCTGTTGTAAAGTGAAAGAGCCTGCCCAGAGGGGAGAACACAGGGGTGTCAAAGTTGTGTGACAAAATCGTTTTTGGAAATGTGGCTTTTATGCCCCCTTTCTTCTATTACTTCCCTCAGAGAAATGCGATTGAACGCTTCTGTGGCGAGGTGAGGCGCTTGTGCCATGCAGAGAGGAGGAAGGACTTTGTCTCTGAGGCCTACCTCATCACGCTGGGCAAGTTCATCAACATGTTTGCGGTGCTGGACGAGCTGAAGAACATGAAGTGCAGTGTCAAGAACGACCATTCTGCCTACAAAAGGTGAGTGGCAGCGCGAGGCCACCTCGTGCCTGTGCCGGCACGGGGCCCAAGCCTCTCCAGGTGGCAGTGGTTGCTCCTTGGATGGTAGCTCTTTCCTCCAGAGAAATCCCTTCAGGTGCCAAGCAGGTGGCCTTTAATCTGTAGGTGCAGCGACTGCAGCTGAACGATTGGATGTATTTATTTTTTTAATGCTGCTCTTCCGATAACAAAAGGTTCTGTGGTCTTTTGGTGCAGAACTATCAGATTTCTTATGTTGGTGTGCACTAAAACACTGAATACATTGCTCTATAAAGCTTTCCTTTTTAACTTTGAGTGAACTGCCTTTCAGTCCACTTGTGCTGCTGCTATTTTTGGCATTCAGATTGAATATACAGAGCTGGGGATTGCTCCTGTCCCTAAGGTGTTGGAGCGTTGCTGTTTGAGGTTGTCGGGATGCTGTTGTCGCAAGGAGGGACGAAGGGATGGACGTCAGTGGCTGGGTTTTGGGCCAGCGCTGCCAGATGGTGTCAGTGGCTGGTGCAGAGGAGGAAGAGCATCTTTATGCCAACTCCAGCATCCGCAGTCTTTGAGAAGTGTGTGCCAGGTCATTCATCAAGATAATCAGTCAGGCAGTAACAGCCAGTTTTATCCATGCTGCTTTCACTCATATGCTATCTTATTTTTGCCTCTGCAGATTATTGCCTTCTGTAGTTGCTGTGCCTGCAAAACACTTACATTTACTTTTTTTTTTTCCCCTTTGGAAATGTAATTTGAGGGGGGCATACTGTGTTCTGGAAGGCTGACTTTTCTTGACTCTTGGTTTGGCTTTGTAAGGCCACTGCCACCCGTCCTGGTTGAGAAAGGTGCTGGGAGCAGTGAGCGATAGATACCCTGTTGTGTGTTTGACTGTTGAAGATCTGGTGACAATTCTGGAGCTCTGCCAGAGCTGGAAGGTGGTGCCAGGTGGGTTTCTGTTGAGACCCTCTCCTGCTGAAGGCAAATACTTTCTCTCTCCTGTTTTTGAAGGGCTGCTCAGTTCCTACGTAAAATGGCTGATCCTCAATCTATTCAAGAATCCCAGAATCTTTCCATGTTCCTTGCTAACCACAACAAGATAACTCAGGTAAGCTTTAGTTATCTTTTTGCAAAATGCATAATACTTTTTCAAAAGTATTGAAAGAAAACCTCTTAAGTTCCATAGTAAATGTTGACCCCCTCACATTGACTAATGCATTTTTCCCTCTTTTTTTTTTTTTTCAGTCTTTACAGCAGCAGTTGGAAGTGATTGTTGGCTATGAGGAGCTGCTTGCAGATATTGTGAATTTGTGTGTGGACTACTATGAAAACAAAATGTATCTCACACCCAGTGAGAAACACATGCTTTTAAAAGTATGTTCCTGTCTACTACAAAATTAAAAAGGGATGATTGAGGCAGGACACAGATGTCTGAGTTTCCTTTGTGTTTTTCTTTTCTTTCCCAGAACCAGATTATCAAATAACACAAATGATTACTATTCTTGTTCTGAAATTAGTGACTTTTTTTTTCTTCTTAAGTGTCTATTCTTTTAAGTGGTTAATAAGTTAATTTAGCTGAAATAAATGTAATAAGGTAATGGGGAATATGATGTTATTGACTCTATTGTTTTGTAATGGAAGAAAATGCCTAAATTAAAAATTGAAAATTTGTTCTATGACAAATATTTTGAAGCACTTCAGTATTTAACTTCTGAAGAGCTATGTTTATGATGATCAAACTGAAGCATATGGAAACAATATGTGACCTCTAGAACATGAGCATCCTGCCTGCAGGAGTATCCAATGTCTCTCAGGTTAAGGTCTTTTGTTCAGGAAATGTGTGCTTAGAATAGATTTAAGTTGCCAGCAGGTCAGCTTGCTGTTGTCAGTATTGAATTATAGCTTTATGTAAACTCGTGGTGGGGACCAAGGAGAGAGGGAGGAAATGCGACAATTTATTTTTCTGAATGTTTCTGAGTTTTCATATGTAGACTCATGAAAAGTAACCATTCAGACATGTTAGACATAAACTGCCATTGCAGATCAGTTTGTACATACAGTATTCTATTAAAATGGAAATAAAAAGAACTGTCTAAAAGTAGCTACAGCCTAGTTTCAGTGGGATTTATGGACCTGTACACAAATAAGTAGCATTCCTATGAGGGTAGCTATTAGGCTAATGTTACTTATTAACATACTTATACTCTTAATGCACTTATAGTGAACAGCACTACAAAAATGTATATATTTGAATTAAGTTTATGTTTTTCCTGAGCAGGAAATTTTGAAATTACCTCCTGTAACACTTTCTTTTCTACCTCCTGAAACACTTTCTTCTCTGTAAACAGAAGTGTTTTAAACTGTTACTTTTATGTAATGACATGAAGAACAGTTTTATTGCAGCAGTTTTTTACCACTGAGCTTGTTTTGCTGAGTTTTATTTTCCTTCTTTCTCAGGTTATGGGCTTTGGATTGTACCTGATGGATGGCAGTGTCAGTAACATCTATAAGCTGGATGCAAAGAAGAGGATAAATTTAGCCAAGATAGACAAGTTCTTTAAGGTTGGTTGAGAGGTATTTTTAATATACATTTCTAAAGGGAATTCCCCTTGCATTCTAAATGTACAAACAGTTTTATACTATTAAATAAAATGCAAATTGTTATGAACTCTCATATCAGTAAATTAAAGGTTCCTTTCACAGAGATTTGTATTTAATAACACATGTAATCTGCTTTATTCACTGTTTACAGCAGCTGCAGGTTGTCCCGCTGTTCGGTGACATGCAGATTGAACTCGCAAGATACATTAAGACCAGTGCTCACTATGAGGAAAATAAATCCAGGTGAGGGGAGTAAGGAAACAAAGAGATGCTGCGAAGGTCTGGGAGAGAGAAAGTCAGACCTCTGGGATAGATTTTCATAAACTGTCTAAATTCTGTGGACCTGTTTCTAACAGGATTGTCACATATGGTGGGGGTATTTAATCGTGTTTCACTGTTAATGTACCTGACACCTAAAGGGACAGCTTCTTAAGAGACCTTTGTGTGCTACTGAGGTTAATTTTGTATCTGAGGCATTTCTTATCACCGGTGTTGGAGGAAATGAGTTTTATCTCACACTAATTTAATCTTTATTTTTTCCTTTAAATATGAAACTTTCTTTAAAAGAAATGAAGGATTATACTGAGCAAGGTGAGCACTAGTGCATGGGTAAATAGGCATGTGTATATTGTATTACAGAGCAGCACTTAGCTTGTCTGTTATTTATTTATTTTCCCCCTGGTAGATGTGCAGCACAACAAAATGACTGGAAAATGCAGTCAGTCTTTACATAAATAGCTCCATGGTTTCTGGTTATTACTTTATTTTAGTGAATGTTTCTGTGCTCCTTTGAGACCTTCTATCCATGCAGTTACTGGGATAGTGCTTTGCATTGTAATTCCTGCAGAAAAAAAATAATATAACCTGCATGTAATTGCTAAGAGAGAAACAGCAGCAGTGGGCCTACTGAGCTACTAAAAGCATAAGACTATTTACCATGATATTCTTGGTAGCATGATTTTTGTGTCCCTCTTGATAACATATAAATACTATTTAATAATATATTTATACATACTATAGATTATTCATAAGTAAACATGAATAAAGGAAAAGAATCTGAAAGTAAATGTAGCCTGTGGCCTATAAATACCTATCCCTACCTGTTCGTTCCTGAAGAGAGATGGTGGCTTATATTGAATAGGAGCGGTCTAAAAGAACTAAAAAGGCCTTTTATGGCTTGGAATAAAGGCTGTTTGGACCGAGAAAGATGATTTATCGCTGATTTTCCTTGTGCAGGTACAGAGGCAGAGGTTTGGGGGAGGAAAGCCCTTGAATGGAGGAAAAGAAAGATTTAAAAAAAGAAATTAATCAGTGTGGTTCTTGTTTTGCCGTATCAGCTGTACTGTTTATTGCCTAAACTCACTTAGGTGTTTTTTTTTTGCATTTTTTTCCATTTTCTGAAACAGATGGACATGCACGTCTTCCAGCAGCAGTCCCCAGTATAACATATGTGAGCAAATGATCCAGATCAGAGAGGACCATATGCGTTTTATTTCAGAACTGGCTCGTTACAGCAACAGCGAGGTGTGTGGCATTAGAGTTATGTCTGCATGTTGAGCTTGTGTGATAAAGCAGCTGCTGCTGTTAAATATCTGAAGAGCAGGTAACAGCAACGCTTGACCATCTGAATCAAGAAGAACTGACTGCGGAGTTGGTGCCCAGTGTCTGCATGATTTTTGGTGATATTTCAATTTAAAATATGAATCTGTAGTACATCATACAAATTGCAGTATTCCTCTACTTACTTTTAATACTAGAAGCCAGAGCTTCTGCATGACCCTTTCGTAATAGGTTGTCTAGCACTTATTCCAAGTGTGTGCTTGTAACACTTCGAACGAAAATGTGTGTTAAGAACACAGTCAAGAAAGTTTAAATGTGTGTGTGTGTGTGTGTGTGTACACACATACACACAGTACATATCGTATATAAGTGGTGGCTTGATTTGGACTGCAGTAACCTTTTGTTGATCAGGGCTACTGGTGCTTTTGGTCTCTAGTCCAAAATTGTGCATTTTTAACTATATAAGTTTTTAGCAGAAAAAGCTGATGTTGATGTATTGTAGGTGAGCATTGATGTGTGATGCTGTTTCAGTACTTTCTGGAGAGCCGTGTGGAAGTTTGGCTGTAGGTGCAGGACATGACGTGTTCTGATGTCTTTGCTCAATAACCTGCTAGGTGGTGACGGGCTCTGGGCGCCAGGAAGCACAGAAAACGGACGCAGAGTATCGGAAGCTCTTTGATCTCTCCCTGCAAGGGCTGCAGCTTCTCTCTCAGTGGAGCGCACACGTCATGGAAGTGGTACGTGGTCTGAGTAAGGGCTGAGCACGTAGTACTGCTGTTTTGAAGACACAGCAGCAAGCACAAACTTATGCTGTATATTCAGCCTGTTGTGTTTAATGGATAAGTGATCATCCGTCTGTGAATAGGGACCATGTATTTTTATTTTGCTGTTGAGCTCTTGGACCATTCATTTTGTAGATATAGGACTTAACAACCTTACAGAGGAAAATAAATTATAAATTTTCTTCTGTTAGCAGTATACATAGGAACACAGAGTCAGATGGGAGGTGATGTAGTAGCAGGCAGATGGCTGTGTTCAGGAGTGCTTGCTTAGTGAGTCTCCCATTGGCTTAAGATTAGGTGAGTCATGAGGAAATGAAATACGGGAAAAAGAAAACAGAGCAGAGGGAGAGGAAATACATGTTTTTTTTTCTCTCGTTTCTGTGTATTTTCATTTAAATAGTCTATTTTAAAAACAGGAGGCAGTTAGAAAAATGCCTGATTTTTTTTTTTTTCAATATGCAGTTACTTAAGACTTAGATGGAAAAAGATCCTTTTTTATGTCTCAGACACTTAGAGAAATGCAGTATTTCATACTGTCACCAAAACATGATCCAGGAGAGAGGAAGACAGATCATGTGTCGTATGAGTCAAGAAGCCAGGCTTCTTCCTGCTTTACCTCTGGCATCTGAGGGAGCAGTACTTGAGTCTCTGTCGTTACAGAAGGCATAACTTCACAACACTCCTGTTGTGTGTTTTTTTAACTGGTTCTTCTAAAAGTTAGCAGATGGGTAATAGTTTCTCCTGTTTCAATCAACAGTGTGTCTTACGGTGTAAATCTTTCTTGTTCTCCTTTTCTGTTTCTTAAGAGATGTTGCTGTTGTATGTTTCTGACCTCTGCACTTCCCAGGCTCACTCCTGTTATTTATCTCTTTACAAATTACTATATTCAGACTCTTTTCAGGGACAATGTTCTACTTTAGTGTATCTCAATAGCAAGATACAATTCTTGGCTCTGCTTTTAACCTCCCAATTCCAGAATGGCCTTCTTTGAGGACCCTGCCTCGGCACAAGAGATATACTGGAGTGCATTACTGAGTGTGAATTAGAGTGTTTGAGCCAATGCAGGGTATCTATCTTTCAAGAAGATTTGTTAGGCAAATTACTAAGCCTGGCATTTATATTAGACCGCAGTTTCATAACTTCTTGAGAATACTCCCAGATCATATTTTTCAGGTATTTTTGATCATGTTGGAGTTTTTATAAGGATGTTGTTTCTTTTCAGAAGGTATACTGTGTCAGTGTTTTTGTGCTTTTCAGACTTATTTCTTTTTTGTTTTTCTCCCCCAATTTTCTCTATGAACTGCAGTATTCCTGGAAGTTGGTACATCCAACTGACAAATACTCTAATAAAGATTGTCCTGACAATGCAGAAGAGTATGAAAGAGCAACAAGATACAATTATACTAGTGAGGAGAAATTTGCTTTGGTTGAGGTAAGATAATTCTCTTCTTACAGGCATCTTCCCAGTGCTAATTCTATATAATGGAGAGCATTCTCAGTAATCGTTTTCTTGTACTCAGTGGGAGAAGGTACCATGTAC
Organism: Crypturellus tataupa; assembly: GCA_034781795.1. Lineage (NCBI taxonomy): Eukaryota > Metazoa > Chordata > Aves > Tinamiformes > Tinamidae > Crypturellus > Crypturellus tataupa. The sequence goes on from JAWLRI010000144.1 coordinate 3,428,808, forward strand.
TGTATTGGCTTAGAAGGAGGATATTTTCCTCTGTTCAGTATAGAAGAGGCACAAGAAAACTAGCCTTCTTTGACCTTATTTTTTATCTTTTTGAACTTGTTATATTCCCCTCTTCTCATTTTCTATATTCAGTTAAAGGCACCCTTGCTTTTTTCTTTCTTTTTTTTTTTCCAGGTGATTGCCATGATCAAAGGTCTTCAGGTGCTGATGGGAAGGATGGAAAGTGTCTTCAATCACGCCATTCGCCACACCATTTATGCAGCTCTGCAGGACTTTGCCCAAGTCACACTTAGAGAGCCGTTAAGACAAGCCATTAAAAAGAAGAAAAATGTCATTCAGAGGTAATATTCTTGTTTCATCTTCTCCTATACTGTGTGCCCTAAATCTTACTAAGCTTGGTGCAGTATTACACGTTTATTAGTTTTTTGACTCTTGAGTCTGTCTTCCATCATTACTCTGTCTGGCACTTGGAGTCTTTCTTGAGTATGTATTGTAAGTCAAAAAACTCTAAAACCTGGAGTCAAAAATGAATGGATGCCAGGATGGTTACTGTGAGACAGTTTGAGTAACCTTAGTGAGATAGCATATTCTCACAGGAACTTTTGTGTTGTCCGTTATTTATTTCTATTTCAAGGAAAGATAAGTACTATAATATTTAAAGAAAGAGTAGTATTTTTATTTTAAGGAAAGGTGATATTGCCCACCTTTATGATTCAGTGTTTCCTCTCCTTGTATCTCATAACCTTATTTCTGCCCTCTGGGCAGCCTGCCTTGTTTCTCAACTCCTACTTTTGGCTTATCAACCTTATACTTCTCTTCTAAATGCTATGTCTACTTGCCCTCGTTGGTGTCACTCATGAGCTTATTTTTGTGTTCCCAAATATTTGCTTTTAATTTTGACATCTTAGCATTAGTTTAATCCCATGTTTCATTGCAAGGCTCTTAGGGTCATTGACTGTTATTGCTAAATTCTTTGGCTATCACATACAGCTCATCATAAAGATGAACAAATTGTTCCAAAATATAAAATTTGCAAGGAGAGTCTTTTGCTGTTGTCCCAGCTATACTTTTTATACAAATTCACTGCAGTATGGAGTCTTGTGGGTGTGGAAGAGAGTGTTTCATGAAGTAGAAAAAAAGGTTCCTTTCCTCCCTGGATTCAGTACCAGACGTTGCTTTCATTCAACTCCAGGATGTGACTGTTGCTGATGAGTGTCTGAAGTCCAGTTCAGTACTTGAAGTTGGAAGTATGAAGTTGTTTTTAGAAATTCCAACTGAAAAGAAATTCTGCTGCGAGCCCAAATCATCTCTTCCTAGTTTGATTAAATAATCTGATTCTTGTGGCTTAGCAGGTACAAAATGACCTGATCCTCTTGCAGAAGGAGCTCAGAGGGTGAATTCCTGACAAGTAAATTTTGCCTTTGATGATCCAGTCCCAGCCATCAGCTTCTCTGTGGTGAAGGAGAAGGATTTGGGACTGTCCTTTAGCTGAAATGGTGCAGTGATCATTATCATTGAGGATGTAGCGTTTTAGGAACTGTTGGTGAAATAGATGGTGGTTTCCCTGAGTTACCCCAAGCTATGAGTGGGCTGATACGGAGTTCCTGCTCTTGAGGAAGAATGGTTAGAATAAAGCAACTCTTTCCAATATGCTGGAACGAGTAGAGCACTGAGTGGCATGGCTTGTGTTCAGTGTTTTGCAGGCCATCCGCAAGACAGTCTGTGACTGGGAGGCGGGTCACGAACCGTTCAATGACCCAGCTCTGAGGGGAGAGAAAGACCCCAAAAGCGGCTTTGATATCAAAGTGCCACGGCGCGCGGTGGGACCCTCCAGTACTCAGGTATTTTCTTGTCTGATGGTCATGATGCCTGTCGATGATGATTGCATTTTTTTTTGTAACTTGAACTGTCTTAAGGAATCTTCAATCAATCTTTGAGAAAACTTCAAAATCTGCTTTGATTAGATTTATGTTTGCAAAATTATATATACTTGATCAGAATCTGCTCTCTGGGCTGCTGTCACTTTCTACTCAAATGCAAAATATTTCCAGTTCTTCCAACTCTTTAATTTGATTAACTCAGAAGAAATATATTGAGCTAATGTCTTTCAAAAGAATTTCTGGACTATTTGATTTATTTTTAGTCTGATCTCCTCCTAGGCACTTTCTGGTGTGCCTGATGGATTGGTTTTGGTTAAATTCCATAGATCAGTAGAAGTCTACTTAATTTTAGATCAGATTTAAAATTTAAATTTCTGCCCATAAAATATGGGAGCATATTTGAGTTCTGACACAAACCCTCTTATTATTCAATAATGAATGACAAAACTGTTTTTTAAAATCTAATTTTCTTTTAAAACAACAGGTATTTCAAGTATGTTTTCTGAAATAGTCATGGGAATCCTGTACCTATATGTTCATTCTTATTTCCTCTATAATTAATTTTTAAATTTTCTTTATAAGTTTTTTTTTTCAGTGAGTGTATGATCCTGTATTTGTAGTTTAACTGAGAAAAATAAGGTACTGAATATTTTGAGTGAAAAAATGAAGGCAACTGTCATTTGTCAATAAAATATTGTAATACTTAAGATATGTGGGGAGAGGACATATTGGTTAATAATTGCTTGACTTGCACTAAGATGAGTTTAATGAAGACATTGTTTTGGGAGTTGAAAAAATTACTTTGATTTTAATTTTGTGCAAAAAGCCTCTTTTTTTTAATATACCACCAGTGTGTTTCTTCTGTCCTTGGTATGATTGAGGGCTTTGTTTCGCTGGCTGCAGCAAGCTGGAGCGCACAGATCTGTCTTCCTTTTCTGCTTTTGGGCTGGCAAACTTGTGTGTCTTGGCTGGGAGGAAGAAGGGAGGTCAAATACATCATGCTAGACACGTTCCCTGCAGTTCTAAAATGGCTGTTTATGAGTGGGTCATACTTGGGAATTATCTTGAAATAGTTTGGGAAGCAAATGGCCGAGAGCCTCATTTAGCGTTTTCTGAATCAGTGGGGTTCCATTCCCTTGGAAGAGCCCTGGCTCAGAATGATAATCCCGAGTGAGGAAACCTTTCTATTCCAGAAGTGCATATCTTCCTCTGCATGCTTGCTATACTGCTTTTCATTTTTAACAAACTAACACGTTTTCTGTGCTTCTCTTTCCCGTTGCTTATTTACCTGTGTGTTGTTATTAACGGATTCTCTCTCCCCTGCCTGCCCCTGTCTGTTGGTTTTTAGCTCTACATGATTCGCACTATGACAGAGTCCTTGAACTCTGCCGAGCTGTTGAAGCAGCTCAAGTCTCTGGGACTGGAAAAGCTCTTGCATGTGACACACAAGTTTCTGAGGCAGTCCTACATCTATCCGCCTCTTTTAAACTTTGGTGGTAAGACATTACTTATTACTCTTACTTTTGTGGTGATGTGAACTGTTCCACTGCGAGCGGTGCTGGAGGTGCCCTGGGCACGGGCAGGCCCTTGTGCTGGTGCTGCGTCTGGTCCTGTCGCTGCAGAGGCTCGTGGCCACGCGGGGCCAGTTTTCGATTTGAAGCGGAGCAGTCGCTTACTGATAGTAATACTCGGTGTCGCTCAACTAATGTACCATGTGTATTTTCCTTTTTCCCCTCCCTTTCCACCACGATTGTTTCCTTTAATGATACAGCTTTACATGGTGAGAACTATGTTAGAGTCCCTCATTGCTGACAAAAGTGGTTCCAAGAAAACCCTGAGAAGTAGCCTTGAGGGGCCCACCATATTGGACATAGAAAAATTCCATCGCGAGTCTTTCTTCTACACTCATTTGATAAATTTCAGTGGTAAGATACATATCATAGATGATCAGTGTCCAGCTTAGCATGTCCTAACACCTCTAACACGACCTGGAAAATGTTTCCGATTGCCTAAGTCAACTTACCTGTGGTTTACTTATCAAAAGTCTTGGTCTGTCCAAACATTTTCTGAGACGTGATATTCAATATTGTGATGGGAATTTTATTTTGCCTTTTTGTATGTTTGTTTATAGTGGGTCGAATTTCATATTGTTTCCTCCTTTTTTTTTAATATATTTTAATGTATGTATTTATATGCAAGGGGCAGATAAGCTCATACACATTGAAAAATTTTAAAAGGAAATCATTGTGTTTTGTTCTTTTTTGGAGGGGAGGTGGTTGTTTTCATTTTAAGTACAGAGGAAACAAATTCTCTGTTGTGATAAATTTGATGTCATTTCACCACTCTTACTATTCAGTTAATTGTAATCGGAAACATGCTGTCCTAAAGAATTCACCTACTGACATTGAATGTGTCTAGTCTTTGTCATCACCATGCTGTGTTGTCTTTCATTTTTGTTTTGTTACTGGACTCCTAAACCCTCAAAGAAGGGGGAGCCTTTTAATTTCAGTGATAATGACACTTGCGAACAGCACTTTGATTTTCCAGAAGATCTTAATGCAAAAAGCTCATTCCTGTTTTGATTCTCAAGCATTCTGCAAAAGAAGGCTTGAGTACAGTGTTTGCTAGAGAGATGGGAAGAACATTGCTGCATCCTTGGCAGTGCCCCTAGAAATGTCTTGTTCTGACCCCATCTTCATGAATCTGTATCTCATTTCCTTCCTATCTAATCAACAGGAATGTAGGGAGTGATTCAGTCCTCCTGAAGGATAGATAGTACAGATGGATCCAGTAAATCTTGTCTCCTTGGGTTGCTACCTCACAAGCTCAATATACAGCTTTCACAGCTCCCAATGAGAAACTAAGCTAGAAATACTCTCATGATGATGTTTGTAGGCTTTTTAACATGTAGTAAAAAAATGTAATGGGTGGTCTCTTCCATTTACATAGTATTTTCTATAATAAGGCACCACTTTGGGGGCCAGGATGGAGTTCAGGATTAGTTGAAAAATCTCATGGGCTTTACATTTTGAATTTGGTTCACACATGTGGCCTATGTATAGCTCTGGTGATTCACACCTGCTTTTTTTTTTTTTGTTTCGCATTGCATCATCAAAATCGCAAATGTATTTTTCTTGACGTGCCTCTTCAAGAGGTGTAATTCTGCCTTATTTTTTTTCGGGAAGAAACCTTGCAGCAGTGCTGTGATCTGTCTCAGTTGTGGTTCAGGGAATTCTTCTTAGAGCTGACCATGGGCAGAAGAATCCAGTTTCCCATTGAGATGTCCATGCCTTGGATTCTGACGGACCATATTTTGGAGACCAAAGAGGCATCAATGATGGAGTAAGAGACCTATTTGTCCTCTTCCACTGAACAAATATTCTGCATGGCCACTCCATGTTATAATGTTGCTGCTTTAGTTGATTTCACCAAGCAGTCACTCTGAGTGTTCTCAACTTAGCTTTGCTGATTTCAAGAATTCTTAAGCCTTAAGTGTCACTGCAGCAACCAAATACGTTGTTCCCTGGATCAGTTCTATGTTTGTTTTTCAGTACACCTCCTTGCTAACAGAAATATCAAATATAATCCATAGTACTAAGAGCATTTTTCCATTTTGATGGAAAGCTACAGCTGGAAAACAAGTTTCACACTACAAATTATCTATACAAATTCATGAACTAACAAAAGACTTTCTTAAAGGAGCAAGCAAGAGTAACTCCTTTTTACAAACCCAACCCCCAAAAAATCTTGTTTGTGTAAAACATGTAGCTCACAATATTGTCAAACTCACAATTTGTTGACCACAGCATCTTGAAAAACTGTAATTTCTGTCGGTAACTTCTTCTATTCTTTTTTATTCAGGTATGTTCTGTATTCTTTGGACCTTTATAATGACAGCGCTCATTACGCTCTTACTAAGTTTAAGAAGCAGTTCCTGTATGATGAAATTGAAGCAGAGGTAAAGTAACCTTACCTACTGGGGGAAAATAGCCTATACTTGAACGTGAAAACTATGCTAAAGTCAAAGATGTACTATGGGAGATTCGAAGCACATGGTGATTATGAAAAAATGAGAGGAGAGACAAAAGACTGGCAACTCTAGATGATTTGTGAGGAAATGAGTAGATCTGTGCGAAACCCTTTACACCAGTGCTGAAGACTGAATGTCATCATCCCGTGTGAGGGGCTGGAAAATTTACATGTGTTAACGTCTTGAGTTATTTTTGCTAAGCAACAGAAGTCTTAAAGAAGCTCCCCTCTTTTAGTATTAAGTAGCTATAAACCCTTTTTTTTTCTTCCCCAAGGTAAACCTGTGTTTTGATCAGTTTGTCTACAAGCTGGCGGACCAAATATTTGCATACTACAAGGCAATGGCTGGCAGGTAGCTGTTCCTATAGTGAGAACTTTTATTTGGGGTATTTCTTTTCCCATTTGCTGTTTAATGTGAGTTAAGTACCTTTTTCCTCTCTTAACAGTCTGCTGCTGGATAAACGGTTGCGTTCAGAATGCAAGAACCAGGGAGCAACCATTCAGTTACTGCAGTCCAACCGTTACGAAACGCTGCTGAAACAGAGACATGTACAGGTGAGCAACTTTGCATTTGAGTTGCTTTGCAGTTTTTGTTGATTTTATGTAAATATGCCAGGCAGTTTGTATTCTTTATAGTCTGTCATCTAAGCAGCATAACTGGTATTTAGGATAGACTTCTTTTTTGTCTTGCGAAAAAGTAAATTAACAACAAGTTGGAAAGATCCTTTTTTAATGTGAATGAGTATCTTTTGTGGTTAAGCAAATACAGCCAAATAGGAATGTCACATGTCATAGTATTGTCTGTCTGATGACTTGTTTTTACCTATTTATTTTTTTAATGGTGTTTTAAAAAGTTGTCAGCACAATGCCAGAGAAGCATAAAATGCTGATAGAAATACTTAGATGTAACTGCAACACATTATTTTACTGCTTCCTTTTTATAATCCTTGGAATGTAAAATGTACCTTATTTGTTCGTGGATTTGGAGATTTTTATCCAACTGCTCCATTTCTGGGTGCTTGGAATGCCTTTTCACCACGTTTGAACCTGTTAGCATGTGAAATCCCACGATGTGCGTGTGGCTGGTCTCATACCTTGACATCAGCTTCATAAATGTTTTCCTTCAGCTTCTTGGCAGGTCAATAGACCTGAACCGGCTAATCACGCAGCGGATTTCAGCAGCCATGTATCGATCCATGGAGCTGGCAATTGGCCGCTTTGAAAGTGAGGATTTGACCTCCATTGTGGTGAGTCTTGTGTTGCTGCTCTCCCAGAGAGCTGATGGGGCAGGTGCAGCTCTGGAGAGCTGCTACTTTTCTTTTTTTATTTGAGTGCAAGATTGTGTTTTCATTGAGACTGACTGACACCTAGACTGGTCGTTTTGCACTATAAAACTGTGTCCATTTTTAACAGAAGCAAACAAGTTTTATGGCCTTTTTTCTAGACTCTACAACTGTTCCCTAAGTGAATAGAGGGAGAGTTGTTTCCTTTTTCTGAAGGGAAATAAGGCTGAATGACTAATGTGCCTATTTGCAATTTGTTTTGTTCCAAGGCTTAGTTAAATATATAAACTGAAAATATGAATATACAAATGGAAAAAAAAAATAGCAATCTTAAGAAGATTGCTTAAATTCTTAAAAACAAACAAACAAACAAAAACAAACAAAAAAACCAGAAACCTTCTTTTTATTTTTCTTTAAGTGCGAAATCAAGTAACACGGTTGAAGTTTGTCTCATTTACTAAGTCTGGAGTGACCAAACCCCTAACTGGAGAAGTAGCTAATTCTGGCAAAAGGAATTCCTTTGAAGTGTAGTTATCCAGCTTCAACTACTCTGTAAATTAGACTGGAAAATCCTCTCTTGCTGTTGTAGAGTGTAATGGACTTTATTGATTCTGGGGTGTTTTATATATTTTTTAAGCCAACTTTTACTTGGGCTTCTATATATATTAGTTGCAGACCAAAACAAGATAGTCCTATGCCTGGTAGATTTAGATGAGTTCGTTTAACTAAGCAGCTTGTTTTTTTAGAACTAACAAAATTATGACTTCTTTTTGTAAACAAATGAGATCTGGCTCACACCTGTGAAGGTAGAGCATCTGTGCAATGCCAGCGTGTCTTTTGGAGTTAGTTTCCTGATTAAAATCTTAATGAACAAATTTGATTTCCAGGCAGCAATATATTTGACAAATAAATCGACAATCAAGAAGGACAAAAGATAGTCATTCTGTTTGCTGTGAGTGGGAAAAAAAGGCAAAAATTGAGCAAAATCTTTTATCATTGGTCTTTACTCTAGCATGTCTTTCACCAGTGACATTTCGTAATGCAGTAGCTACTTTAAGTGTCCTTGTTGATTTCATTCTTTATGGAACATAAAACAAATACTGGCCTGCAGAGCTGGGCAGGACTGTGGATCTTCATGACTCTTGAGTGCTTGGTGTTTGTCTTTGAAGAGTTTAAATGTAGTTTTTCTTTGTAATGTGCACAATTTTCCTGGCATATGGCTAAGTGAACAAAAATCACTGATAATGTGTAGTTTAGATCATAGGTTCTCACTCTTTCTCGAGTTAGAAGTGGGCAAGGTATTTATGTGCTTCCTCTTGGTTCTCTACTCTATTAAATGCACTGCCTGATTTTCTTTTTTCTTTTTTTTAGGAACTGGATGGCTTGATAGAGATAAACAAAATGACTCACAAGCTTCTGAGTCGGTATATGACCTTGGACAGCTTTGATGCCATGTTCAGAGAAGCTAATCACAATGTGTCAGCCCCATATGGGAGAATCACCCTTCACGTCTTCTGGGAACTCAATTATGATTTCCTTCCAAACTACTGCTACAATGGATCCACTAACAGGTTAGCCTGGCAGCCTTTTGTTGGCAACTTTTGTTGTTGTTGTTCTTTGACTTTCCTGCAACTTCTTTCCTACTAAACACTGAGCAAGGTCATCTCCACTCATTTGGTGTATTCGCTGCTTACGCTTTGCTTGAAACAAAGAAGAATGAGTCAATTTACTGTTACGTGTATGAAAGCCTATTATTTTTGTACGGAAGAAGTCCAGTGTAACCTCATCATCAAAATGTTATGTTGTTTTAATGTCGTAACTATGATGCGCTGGTAAAGAAAGCGTGTCCAAAAACATTACAAAGCGGGTGTCAGGAAGTAAACAAGTATTAGTAAGCAAGATCTTCAGCTGTGAGATGATGGAAATAAAATTACATTTCCCTTGGTTCTGTGTTAGGTGAAGAAAAATGATGGCTTACTGGGTAAGGGAAGAGGTCTCTATGTGTTGAGTAGGGTTTTATTTGCACTATTGCTGTCTTCCATGTCCCTAGACCTTCTGGCTTTGTCAGACCTATCACTTGGCATATCTGAGCCTTCATCAGCTGGAGAAAGCCAAGAGTGACTTCAGAGCATTTCCTCTCCTCTTAGGCACAGAGAAGACTCATAAATCTGCAGTGTGCATTCAGTGAAGGCAAAAGTTATATTTTAGGTAATGTTTCCTCAGATAGAAGGCAGAGTGCTTGGAACTTTATATTTCTGGACTTCCTGCTTTGTGTTCAGTTTTGAGGGTTTGTGTTGCTATCAATTTTTGCTTGGATTTTGGTGAAGTGACAGTGCAGTGGTATTGGAAGTGGGGGGAAGTGGTAGGAAGAGGGGGAACCGTGTCCTTACCTTTCCCTGCCTGCTTGGACAGCTCTCCTTGTCTCATGTGAGCTGTGCTGGCAATGTTGCATTTTAGATCTCCGATTCTGTTTGCAGAAAAGATGGCTTTTTGAGCAAGAGCTTTACCACAGAAGCTTTTTGTTACCTGAGGCTGTCTGCACAGGATACTGATATATTTTGGAGGAGGCCTCTCTGCATATTGAATATTATCAACGTGTGTCAAGATGCATGTTAGAACATGCAATATGCTGTGTTAAGAATTGCCTATTCGTAATATTAAAAGAAACTTTTTGATCAAATGTCAGTGTGTTACTTGGCAGCTTTAATGAAAGATGCTCCGTAGGTACCAAAATGTTTGAATCTGTGCTCATCCTGCCCAAAAAGAGTGCACATACTTGACACTGTAGCCTGTCCCACTGCGGCGTGCTGCCGCTTGCTGACTTGTAAAGAACACACGCTCAGTGTGAGTTAGGCTGAGCTTCAAGCTTGTGAGATGATTAATTCAGGACACTTAATTAAAGGGATGATAAAGGGAGGCGTATCTTAGGCAACATCTGCACCGTGTGTGCAGCTTGACGTGTTTCATCCCCGAATTTCAATCCAAAGCGGGTTCCTGACGCACTTGAAACGGCAGCGTGGTGAGGGGATTATGTGTTTGTACAGCCACCATATGGTGCCCACGGGCATTTTTGCTGGAAGAGGAAAGACAGTCCGCGTGCCGTGCTTAAGCACGCTCGTTACACAGACTGCTGCCTTGAGCAAGCTGCTCAAGGCGCTCTGGGGAGGTGCAAAGAGGAAAGATGGAAAACAGAGGCATGAATTAAGGTCCCAGATTTATTTATTTATTTTTAAATTTAACTGGAGCCAATGTAATGGTCATTACTTTAATGTTAATGTTTTGGTCATCTTACCTCCTACCTAGTAACTTTTGAAGCTTTCTTTTTCCTCAACCATGCTTGAACTGGTTGATTTCAAACATTCGTAGGGAGTTCAGACATGTACCAAGCCTTCAGGTTTGGTTCACAGGCTGAGGACTTTTTTTTCGCAGAAGTACTGAAATGTGCTGGGTGTTGACTTATTGAGACTTATTTATTTTCATACCTGCTAATGTATTGAAATTAAATGACAAATGAGGCCACTATTCAAGCTGGATTTAGCAATTTGTTAATTGCAGTAGCTCATTTTCTGAGTTTGTCTCCCGTAGCTGGCTGCACAGCCATGTCCAACACAATTGTAGCTGCTGGCGAGACAGTTTGTGGAAGGAGAACCGGGGGGTGAGCGGGGGACTTGGACAGATACTTCTGTACTTCCTTGAAACAAACAACTCAAGCTTCATGAGACAGTATTTGGTCTGGTAGCTTTATCTCCCCTCAACATACCATCCAAAGCAGTGTTCTCTGCTAGAAATCCATCTCTTCTAAATGCAGCGTAATCCCTTTGAAATACCTTTCTTCTGTGAAGAACAGGAAGGGGGCCAGGAATAGCATGGGTTTACCAAGGGGAAGCCGTGCCTAACCAGCCCGCTCGCTTTCTGTGCTGGAGTGAGTGCTGGGTGCGTGAGGGGAGCGTGGTGCGTGTTGTCCGCCTGCACTCGGGGAGGCTTTCCTTCCCCACGCCGTCCTCATGAGCTACAGGCCAGGTGAGAGCGCAGCGAGGTGGCTTGAGAGCTGGCAGGAGGGCAGAGCTCAAGGGTTGTGGTTGCTGGTACAAGGTCTAGTTGGAGGCCTGGAGCTAGTAGTGTCCCCCAGGGGCCAACGCTGGGTCCAGTCCCCGTCAGAGATGCAGCCTCAGCTTGGTGATGATTCAGAGCTGGCAGGAGTGGCCGAGGAGGGTCAGTGCACGCAGGAGGGCTGTGCTGCCATCCAAAGGGACCTGGGCAGGCTGGAGAGCTGCGCCGAGAGGAACAACATGAGGTTCAACAGGGGCAAGTGCAGGGTCCTGCACCTGGGGAGGAATAACCCCAGGCACCAGGACAGTCTGGGAGTGACCTGCGGGAGAGCAGCTCTGCAGGGATGCACCAGGGAGGCCGGGTGGACTGCAGGCCGTGGGGCAGCAGCATGGCCAGAGGCACCGTGGGCCATGTGAGGGGGAGTGCTGTCGTGGGAGGGGATCCTTCCCTTCTCCTCAGCCTGCGGCAGCCACCGGGAGCTGCTGTGTTCAGTTCTGTCCTCCCCAACATGAGACAGTTCAGTTCAGTGAAGGGCCACTCGGCTCCCTGGGAGACTGGAGCATCTCTCCTATGAGGAAAGTTGGAGAGAGATGGAGGTGTTCAGCCTAGAGAAGACTCACCTAGAGAGGTGATCTTAGTGTTGTGTACAAATACTTTAGGGAGAGTGCCAACAGGATGGGACCACGCTATTTTCAGTGGTGCCCAGTGACAGGACAAGAGGCAACAGGCACAAGCTGAAGCTGAATTTGAGGAAAACTTCTTTACTGTGAGGGTGACAGAGCACTGGAACAGGTTACCCGGAGAAACTGTGATAATCCTCATCCTTAGGGATGTTCAAAGCCCACCTGGATGTGGTTGTGCAATGTGTTGTAGATGGCCCTGCTTGAGCAGGGGTACTGGACAAGATGATCTCCAGAGGTGTCTTCCAACCTCAACCATTCTCAGCTTCACTGTAAGCATTCTGGCAGCCATTACAGCAATACCATCAAATTTGATTTGATCCCCCAAATACCCCTTTTTGGGGAGCTTGTGTAATGTTTTAGTGGTCACTATTGAAATGCCTGCTGCCTTACCAAGCTTTGCATCTGCTTCATCTTTGTAATGCACATTTGATTACCATGGATAAATTGCTGCAAGTTCATCAACACAGATGAAAAACAAGAACAAATTATCTTGAAGACAGGAAAAAATAGCATATAAATGAGAGCTAAAACTGTTGGTATATCAATTCCTGGGCAGTTTAAACAAATACAGAAAATCCTCCCCCAAAGCTGTAAAATATCCCAAGAATGATTCAGATTACTCAGAAATAGAACTTAAAAGTCCAGTCTGCGTAGTTATTAACAGCAATAACTTTGGTGCAGGTTTGGGTGAAATGTGAAATGTAAATTATACAGAATTAATTGGCAATATGAGAGGCCTGGGCTGGTACACCTTGTTCATTAGAATACTCGGCTGTGCAGAGCTTTACTCAAAAACATTGTTTTTCAAACTCTCGGAGAACTCACTGTGGAGAGGGCTGTTTGATCCTGTCTTTTGCAGTACTCTGTATCTCTCTAGTTCTCATATCATCCCGTCTTACACTACACAGGTATGAAGCTGTTCACTCAACACAGTTTGTGGTAGTATGTGTTCACAATGAAGTATGGTGAGATTTTACTAAGACTAATTTTAGTAGGAGAGTTATACTCTCCATGTTAAATACGTCCAGGAATTAGCCTGAAGGAAAATTCTGTTGTGAAATGTAAGGTCTTTGTAAAATGACCTTAAATGGAGATATCACTTCTTTGCAGATGTAGTTCATCTTTAAGGATTTAAGTTTGGAACCTCAAGGATCTTCGTCACTCTCCCTAACATGCTACTGTGATTGTTTTGATGGTTGTTTCTCCTTTTACTGGGCAGAACTAGGCTAGAGATGAGAACTGCTTGGGACCCTGCACACAACTGGGAAGGACAGCATGCCACTGAGCGAGGGAGAGCTGGATTCTGGCCTTTTTGGGGCCATGCAGGCTCACGTGTGCTTTCTCATATTGGCCTGACGTTCTCCAGAGGTCCCTTGCAACCTCAACTATTCTGTGATTCTCTGACCATTCTCTGAGGCTGGTTTTGACAAAAGTACTGTTATATCAGGTTAGATGCATTAGGTGCACACCTAATAACCAAATTAATTAATTCTTTCTTTTGCTTTTATAGATTTGTTCGAACTGTGCTACCCTTTTCTCAGGAGTTTCAGAGAGACAAGCAGCCCAATGCACAGCCCCAGTATCTCTACGGATCAAAGGTTGGATTTTATTCCTTTTGTGCTTATGGATTGCACATCTTTAAAGGCGCCTTTTTAATTAGAGAGATTGTGGGGTATGAAAGTTATTACAAATGACGGACTTAATTACTTAATTGAGAGTATTTCAAAATCAGCCTATGCCCTTTTTTCTGACTTTGCTCTGAGCATTACCATATGTTTCAGCACAAGTGCAAATGGTTGGTTAGATGTTATGTCTTATCTGATGCTGCTAGAAATAGGTCCTTCTTTCAGCCACCTTGCACTGCACAGTTGCTGATGGTGGCAGAGCCAGCTCCTAGGAATGCACAGACTGGAATTAGCTGGCGAGGGCAGAGCCAGAGCCTGTCGTGGAATTAGCTGCACCCTTGTTACGGTGCTGAAGGTTGTGGCGGTAGGAAAAGGGGAATAAACAGGAAAAACTACGTCAAATGTAATCTCACTTTGAAAGGAACATAGATTCTGACCATCTTAAGCTATCATTCAAATATTAAGCTTCTTAAATTATTTTAAAGAAAATTTAGCATTATTTTGCCATCTTCAACTGGCGGGTCTCAAAGTAGGACTGATGAACTTGGCCTCCTGGCAGTCTTCTCCGCTGCATTAGCATGATCTGTCTTCCTCTGAGATTACAAGTGCCTTCAAGCTTAAGGAAGGATTTCTGTAGTAAATATAAGAGCGAGCAATGGCATCCAGCTCTCCTCGTTTGTAGCTGTGAACTGTATGGTTAAGGCCAACCCAAAATTGAAGTTGGAAAGTGACAAATATTGGTGATAAATTGTGGGAGAGCTTGGCCCAAGAAGATAGTCTTAAGGGGGTTTAATAGAATTATTCAAGTGAGGAAAATTAGCAGATATTTACAGGACCAAAGCTGTGTTCCCATGTGTAGTATTGGATGTTGGAGAAGGAGATTTATTCTCCCTGAATGTTGCAGATTTATTTCCTTAAGCTTAGGAATTGAATAGCTGAGTCTTAGCAACAGCCAAAGAAATAGCATGAATAAATCTGCATTTTTAATATCCAGTCAGAAATATTCATCAGGAAAAAAGCATCAGTGGTATCTTGAGCAAATCATTTCAGAGTATTTAAAAAGAAATACCACTCTAATTTTGACCTGTTCTTTTGAATGTCAGAGAAGGGAAATGATTAGAGAAATGTTGGAAGGAAAAAACAAAACAAAAAAACCCCAAGAAAAACAGCTTTAAATGATTATGGGACCCCACGTTAGCTCTAACTTGTACAAGTGGACTGTGCCATCAACTTCATTATCTACTTCCTATGATAACATGTGTAAATCTTATTCTACTGTTTTCTTTTTTTCCTGCACATCATATCCTTTCACAATGAAAGCTGTGTTAAGTGATTTACCCAACTAGCTAGTATCTGGAAAAGCTGAAGAACTAGCTCACAAGTTAAAAATTTCAGTTGTAATATATCTACTGCTACACTAGAAATCCTCTGCCTTTAAAATGTAAAGGAAATGGAAAAGGAGTCATATTTCTTAATGTGGAAAGCTAATAAATTATTTTTGGTCCTGTGATTAGGGTTTGTATAATTCTTCTCCTACAGCTAGGGAACATTGAATTATAGGAAAGCTTTTTTTACATTAGTGTTATTGTATTCTTTACTATTTCAGGAGCTCAGCAGATGCAGTGTAAAGAGCAAAAATAAAAAAAAAAATCCACAGAATTCAGTAGAGATTGCTACCTTAATTTATCTAAGTGGTGATACAGTAGTGTAAGTGGGAGAGGATTAAGTGAGAAACCTTTTTGCATCAGTCAGGTTACATTATTAAAATAAATTTAGTAGCCTTTGTAAGCTGTACATTTACAGAAATCTGATTATTTTTATATTGCCATGACCAGCAACAATCTGTTCCCAGAAGCAATTCTGCAACTTCTGTAACTAATTATTTCTGTATTACCAAATATTCTTTGTGCTTTTGTGCTTGAACATAGTGTATTTTGGAAGTGAGAATATCTGAGCAGAACTTTAAGAGGGCATTTTCACTGCATATAACAAATAATGAGTGGAGCTGTAATTCTTATTTGACAGAGGTTAGAAATTCCAGCATGTATTTCTGTTGTTCTGTGCACTGTCTGCCCGGGCTTGTTGCTCAGCACATACCCTCTCCATATTATTTGAGTCCTTTAGCTGTTCTGATGTTGAATTGCCTTGTGGCTGGATAACAGTGGCTTATGCAGCAGCTGTGTATGTGTGGTTGTGTTTGTTTTGTTTTATTGTATTGTCTTTTTTAAGTTCTTGAACTCTTTGAGGATGCCCAATGTATTGATCATATATCATTAGATAAAGACACTGTGGTTTCCTTTGCATGTATGCAGTCATTCATATTTGTGATTATAATGGTTAAATACTTTTTTCCAGAGTTTTTGTACAAACAATGTGTTGCTTAAGAGTACTTAAAGCAATACCTAGTTTTAATCTCAAAAACTTCACATAACACCAGATATTTCTAAATGAATCAAAGCATTTCTTCTGTACTAATTTGTATATATATTCTGCAGAACATGTGTTTCCCTATTCTCTAAGTAAATTTTTCCAAGCAGTATCTTTATCTTGTTAGAAAAACAGAAGACTGCTAATGCAAGTAACTTCTTCTGGCTTTCAGAAGTTAATTCTCCAAAGGAGAACTGGAAAATTTGGAGCAAAGGTGTCAGATAGGACAAGAGGTAATGGGTGGCAATTGACACACAAAAGTTCCACCTCCATATGAGGAAGAACTTCCTTTTTGTGAAGGTGGCAAAGCCCTGGCACAGGCTGCCCAGAGAGGCTGTGGAGTCTCCTTCTCTGGAGATCTTCCAAACCCGCCTGGATGCCACCCTGTGCCACATGCTCCGGGTGTCCCTGTTGGAGCAGGGGGGTTGGACTAGGTGATCTCTAGAGCTCCCTTCCAACCTCAGCCATTCTGGGATTCTGGGACTCTGCCTGTAAAATCCTGTCAGCTTCTTAAATGAGCTGGATTTTTCAGCATGGTCATTGAAATGCCTGTACTTCCTGAAATGTGTGTAGGATTAATAATGAATGGAGACTGCAGTTTGATTATAGAGGAGAAGGCGATAGGGGGTGGATGAATAAAATGCTTTGTAATGTGTGTGTATGTGTACAAAAGAGTCCCTTGGAGATTTGAAACTAACTTTGCCTATTAATAAGTACCTGTTTTTTTACTGACGTTTTGTAGACTGACAGTTTAAGAGCTTACTTTCTGGCTTATACAACACTCTCATGTTTGAATGTCTGCCACATTTTGGGATGTTAACTCATTCTGTGGAAAAAAGAAATCAAAAGACTGCTTTTCAGTGTGAATATAATGATTTTTATCTAATGCTGGTGTACATATTAACAGCAGTTTGCACTCTGTTGCCTCTTGTTAACAGTTCAGTTGTTGCTTGAACTGCTTGCTCTTTATTAGATCAGGTAAAAGTGGAGAATGACCAACTGAGAATGCTGGATTGCCAAAACAAACCTGATGCTGGAGGCTAGCTGAAAGGCGTGAGGCAATTCAATAACCTTGAATCTGAACCTGTATGAATTTATAATAAAACTTTCTGAGCAGGAGAGGAGGAGAATCCTGTAGCTGTGTGTGTGCAGTCACGTCAGCTCTTCAAAGCTAATGCAAGCCCCTAGGTGACACTTTTTATATATTGCTATTTTGCAGTGGCTTCAAGACAGTCATTGCTTCTAAAATGATAAAAATATGTATCTAAGTAATGCACAGTTAATTCCTTGGATGGAATTCAGTTTTATGTTTAGATGAGCTAAATCTCATCCCTGGGAACTCTTCCACTATAGCTTCTTGCCTTCTCAGGATGATGTATGCAAGTGTGTTTCTCTACATGCTCTTGTTTTGTGCCTATAAAAATAAATCAAGGAGCTGAATTGCCTCGAACTGCTCCTTGACTTCTCTGAATGGTATATATGAGTAGATGCACTGAACTGCGCAAGACCGCACATTAAGAAATGGGAAAAAAAAAGAATAATCTTTTCTAGGTGCTCAAGGAATGGGAATTTTTCAATCTCTTTGCTCTATACCTTTATCTTTTATCTCTTTTATGATATTCTACTCAGAGAAATGTTACAGTTTTTTCAATTGCAAGATGATTTTAAAGCATGTTTTTTCTATACTTCTCCCCTCTCTCCAAGTAAATCTGCAGCGTTAGCATTATGTCCTGAAGAAATTTTTTCAGTATTTCTGAAAAACAGTTTCACAGGATCCATTAATTTGAAAGCAGGATGCGTTCATTTGAAACCACAGGAAACTCTTTTTTCATCTTTACAGTTTATTGAAGAAGGTTGTAAAAGACAAAAAAAGTGACCCCAAAAGTCATCTGGAGGAAATGCTGTGTAGGGTTGGCAAACCCATTAATGCTTACTTGATACAATTCAACATTTTCTTACATGTTTTCTAATAAACTCTGTTCTGTGCATCTTATCTATCCTAATATGAAAAAAAAAAAAAAGTAATGAAAATGAATCAAACTTAGGTCAGCTCATGTATTTCTAGCAATGTGAGAGTAGAAGCCGATGACAAACGGTGGGAAATGTTGCCAAAATGCAGTAGCTGAAAATACCCACTACTTCCTGTGAAATGTTTTGGCGAGTGCTTTCCCACCAAAGCTGCCCGCACGTGCTTTGGTCTCCAGAATGCAGTGAAGACTCACGGCAGCTGCCGAAATAGCATTTCTCCATCCTTCGCTACTATAATGAGCTGACTTGAAGTATGTGTTCTTGTTAATACCATTTAAAATGCAAGCAGTCATAGTATATCTTTGTTTTTAGAAATAGCATATGATACAGTGATACTAGGACTTAGTACATTTTTATGGAATACAAATGTAACCAAGAGATTTAAAAATGGGTGTCTTGTATATATGAGCCAGACAAGACGCATAATTTTGTGAGGGTGAACAGATTTCTGTCTCGGGGCCCCTCTTGGTACTTCATCAAAATGATCAGGGCAAGGTTAAATGATTAGCAAGTTTGATTGTTCCAAAAATAAAATGTGCTTCAACATGTTCTTACTTCCTTGCCCTAGATCATAGAAAACTCACTTTATGCCTGCATAGAAATCTGCAGATAATGAGTGAGTTCCCCTATTACAAGTAAAGGGGAAGGAGAGAAGCACTGGGGGCTGCTTCCTGGGCTCCCTTCTTCTCTAGGGACTCACTCCCCTGTGGTGCAGAAGTTGGCTCGTGGTGGGTGTGAAAGGATGCAAAGTAAGATCAACCCGGATATTGCCTTAGTTTAGTTAGAAGTGTCCTTAGAGAGACCTTACCTTGAATATATTTTTAGACTGAGGGGATATTCGAAGATAGGTGAAAGTACACCATTAAAATATTGGTGAGTTTAGCTTACATACTGTGGCTGGACTAACTTGAAATGGGAACTGTGGAGAGCATTGCAGTCGGGAAATTGTACAGTTTGGGAAGCAAGCTGAAACAAGGGAATAGAAGTCATATGGGTAAAGCTTTGTACTGGGGGTAGTTTTCAGCTGCCTGTAGAATAGCAGCCTGGGTTCCTGTCTGAAAAAATCAGTTCAATTTTAATTTATCTTAATACAGATATTTTCCTGGTCACAGTTTTCATTTGGTGTTATGATCATTCATTGTTTCGGAGTAAAGAAAAGCAACCAAAAACTCCTCTGAAAATCTTGCTAAATGCTCTGTTTTTCCCATTAACAAAATGCAGCTGGAGTACTCGCTTCCTGGGAATCTCTGCCTTCGCCTCTGAGTACCTCTGGCTCTGCAGGGGTTGTTGGAAAGGGACGTGAGGATTAAAGGAGTGGAGATGGGGATGTCCAAGGAGTCCAACCAGAGCTCCATGATGCGAGCTGAGGAAGGAGGAAGCACTCCACGCCTGTGAAGTAGTGGGGATGTTGTCTGTGGCGAACCCGCTTCCCGCTATAAAGTTTCTAGACCCCTGCAGAAAACGTCCCTGTCGTTGGCACCAGTTCCTGGCGTGTGGGAGCCCGCGTGACGGGCTCCTGGCAAGCTAACGGATTCTCTATTATCGTGGCCAGCTGGATGTCCCCGGCCTTGGTCCCCGCAGTGCCGTGCAGGGGCTGGCGTTGCGCGCCCAGCTCCCGCGTCGCGCTTTTGCCCCCCGTCTTCCCGCCGCCGCCCTCCTCGGAGGCGCCGCGTGGCGCCCGCGGGCGCTCCCGCCTCCTGCGGCACAGCAGGTGCAGGCAGCCGTAGAGGAGGACGGCGGCGATGACGAGGAGCAGCACGCTGCTGGTGAGCCAGATGCCCAGCGCCAGCTCCTTCTTGGTGCTGCCGCTCGCAGCGGCCGCGTCTGCCTGCAGCGTGTGGAAGGTGCCGCACTGCTCCCTGGAGGGGCTGGCGGCCTGGCAGGTCACGCACAGGACGTACGTCGTGAGCGGGGTGAGGTTCTCCACGAGGAACGAGGAGCGGCTCGTGGGCACCCTCTCCTCCTTGTGGAAGCTCTTCCGCGAGTAGCTGGACAGCACGCTGTTCCAGTTGGGGTGGTACATGACGCTGTAGAAGCTGTCGGCACAGCTGGCCATTTTGGGCCAGATCACCACGGCCGTGTGTCCCGTGACGTTCTGGATGGTTATCCCCATCGCCGCGTGGCCGTGCGAGCAGGGGCGTCCTCGGAGCGGCGAGGCTGCGGCGTGGTGGGGCTTCAGCCGCAGCGCCCTGTAATGGAGAGACGGGCCTTGTTGGGAAGGAGCGCTCCTGCCTGTGCGCTGCGCTGCCCTGAAAAAACAGCAGTTGGCCGTCCGTAGAAGCCTGGAGTGTAGTTCTTTCCCAAGTTAAAGGAAATGCTGGCAGGAACGGAGCAGGCGCTGCTGCCTCTCGTGCGTCTCGTCCCCATGCGGGGCAGCGCGTCCTGCAGAACGTGGAGCTGGGGAGCTGCCTCCTCTGAGACCCGTTGCGCCCTTGGGACGGACGGGGAACCCCCACGGCCCACCCCAAAGCTGCCTCTCGTCATCTCGCCTACGAACGCGCTTGGTAACATCCCTAGGATGAAGTCAGTGGCTGTTTTTATCTTAAGGAATTTGCAGGGGGGAAAAAAAACAAATGTTCAGAAGCTGAGAGAGAGGCTTTAATAAATCTCTCTTTGGAGCAATGTAGGAATTATTGGTTTAATAACATAAACATTTTAAATGGGAAAACTTAGTGTTTAACGTAATTTTGAGCCAAGCTGTCATGAGAAGAATGACATTAAATTCTAAACTGAATTGAAAAACTGTCTGTTTTGGCTTTATATTACAGACAGGCAGATTGCCCATCCAACTAGTTAACGCTTTAACCCGTCTCGGGGAATGCATCCTAATGAGTGTGTTGAGAAGTGTTTCTTCGCTTTCCTTTGTATTGAAAGGTTTTTCTCCTGTGCTTAAGCCTGAGTCATTCTGAAGTCTTAAGTATTCTAGTATTTCTAGTTGTGTAATAATCTCAGTAATCTCAAAGTTTGCTTTGGGACAGTGAGTTTCCTTTTGTTAATTAACAAGCGAGAGGCAGCAGGAGTGCAGTACTTAGGGCTAGGTTTTGATAAAGTCCTGGGTTTTGACCCAGATGATCAGGCACGAATCTAATACTCCTTGTAATAAATTTAATACTAGTATTTTAGTATTATCATTTATTACCACTATTAATGGTGCAAGAAAAATACTTATTTTCTATATTTCTCTAAACGCTTTTGTTAATGAATATCATTCTTTATAGGACAGAAGGTTCACTTTGACCTCAGTAGACAATTAAACTGTTGTTTGATAACAGAACAAGAAACAGTAGATTTGATTTTGGTGTGTGGTTTTTTTTTTTTTTTTCTTTTGATGCCAATGTAACTCTTTCAAAAGCACATAGGCAAGTTTTTCTGTTTCTCTTCCTGTTTAATTCTGTTTCTAGTGGTACACCTATGCAAGTTTTTTTTTCCACTGTGAAGATTCCTTACTTTTTTAATGAACTTTTGTTTCAAAAATTTGCCTGCATCAGTAATACAGTATTTCATTGTTTATGAAATTATGTAACTCATTCTAACTTTTTTGTTTTTTATCATCAGTGTTAAAATGTTAACTCTCCTGGCTTAAAAAGTCTCCTGGAAAAAAAAATCCAAATATGGAATTTTGCTCTGATAAAGGAAGCTGATTAAATTTGTTCGTGATATATTCTGGAACACTATCAGTGTGTTTTAACTAGAAAGAAGGCTGGCAAAATTTGAGTAGGATCTTGATAGTTATATTGTGTTAATAATAATTCTGTGATTTCATATTTATATATGAAAATGTTGCTTATGGCTTTGGGATTACACTTACTGAGAAGTGGTGAGAAAAATATGTATGAGTATTTTCATTGCAATATAAAATCTTAGTTAAGAGTGATCCAGGTAGAGACTGTCTGTCTAATCCTATGATGAGCAGCAATATAAAGAAATTGAGTTTGCTGTCAGATAAACTTGTTAGACAGACACATTTTGGCACCAGCTTGCGTAGATGTTAAAAATGGGCCACATTACTAGACCAGTAGAGCTGAACATCTGCTTTCCTCTTTGCCTTCCTCTTATCTGAGAGGTCCTGACTACTTAAATATATATATTTTTTTCTATGGAACACTTCCTGATGCTGTCTAGAAATAGTAATACTCTCACCTTCACAGCATTTTGTAAATAGAGTTAGAGGGTGTCTGGATTTTAAATAAGTAACAATAAGACTATTTTTGTTTATTTTGAAACATTATTAGAGAATGTGTAATTATTGGCAAATTACTGTTTGGGAAACACACTTGGTATTTTATAGATGATAAAGTCAGTACTCACCTTCACTCGCTGATGGAAAATTCAGAACAGAATTTTCATGTTGAAAACGAAATGAACACCAGATCTTCTCTCCTTTTCTGCGTTAGGTGCCTCTGTCATGGTCTGTGTTTGCCAGTTTGCTTGATCTTTTTGTTTCCCCTCGGATTCCCTTGAGCGAATTCTCGGTGCCTCCCTGCGACGCTGCTGCTGCTTTGTCTCTTCTGCTCACGTTCGTGCAGGGGCACGTCTGGTCTAAAGGTGCCCCGGCTTTCAGAGCAGATACCGGAGGAAATTGTCTCTCCCCTCCCCTCTCACTCGCCTCCTGTTGGATGCGGTGCTGCTTCGGTATCCCTGCTATGTGCTCCTGTGTGTGTGCCAGTGATGCTGTGAGTGATTAATGTTAGCACTTCGGTGACATCAGCAACTAGCAACTAGGTTTTTTTTTCTTTTAAGCAGGGGAGGGAGCAAGCACAGCTTAAAAAATAACCAGCTCCCTCTCCTTTTCCTTCCCTCGCTCTCCAGCCCTGTCAGTGGCTCCTTCCCTAAGAGCTTTTTGTTTCTGGATGTCATGGGGGGCAGGCAGTGATGGTTTGTGCTGTTGGTTTTTTAAATCCCCTATCACAGTTCATAAAGCTCTGCTAATCCAGCGTTTACACAGGTAGACCTTTTTAGATACTTCTCCAGTAATGTTGCTTTAATGAAAGATTTTTTTCTTCAATTTTATTTTAGATTAATCAAGTTATTGTTATGTTTGGGGAGTTTTTTATACTGAAATGGAAATTTAAGGGCTTGCTTTTCTATGACAAGTTTTGGTGTGTGAAGGGGCATCCCCTTTGCTTAATCTGCTTTGTAGCAGAGTGAGAAGAACTCAGGCCAGTAAATTTCTTTAATTTATTGAAATAAAATACTCTTTACATTATAACTTTCTGTAGCTGGCATAGATGGTTTGGATGCCTTTGTTGTTTTGTGTTGCCTGGCTGAAAGACCAAAAGCAAAAGATGAAATCTCACCTTTCATGGGTAACTTTTTAAAATGCTCAGTGTATATCAAGGCATCCACACAATTTTTTTTCATAGGTTTTACCAGTTCTCTTCCCATTTGACATCCCAGAGCCGTTTCTGTGAACAGAAGGCTGTATAAATACGTATGTTGTACTCGGTGGGACTGCAGCTTTAGGCAGTCAGTCAGGCTGGTCAGCCCTGATCTTATAGCACGGTCACGTAGGGATTCTCATCACCACCCAAGCAGCTACTTCAGTTTGTGTTCCTGGGAAAGATGGCTGGGAATTTCAAGACATCACCTCCCTGCAAAATCGACACGAGTGCACCATCCTTAGAAGGTTTCACAGCGTAACAGCAAGGTTGGAGCAGGAGGGCACCTCTGGGGCTCGCGTGGTGCCAGCGTCCTGCTCAGGCACGGTTGCCTGGAGTGCCTTGCCCAGGGCCGTGTCCTCCCATCCTGTCATTGGGCAACACGCAGAAGAGTCCAGCCCATCCTCTTGACACCCTCCCTGGAGATACTTCACCATCCTGCCAAGGTGCCCCGTCTCCAGGCCAAGCGGTGCCTCTCTCTCGGCCTTTCCTCTCGCAAGAGAGGCTTCAGGCCCTTCGTGGTCCTCGTGGCTGCATTACTCCTGCAGCACCTTGTCCACGTGCCATTGGGAAGCCCGGAGCCGGGTCGCTTCCCTCGTCCTGCCGGCAATGTTCTGCCGATGGCAGCCCAAGACACAGTTCCCATTCTTTTCCCCCCACACACATCGTAAATCCCTTTCTTTTATAACACAAAAGTTCTCTTTAGAGCTTGGTAGAATTTAATGGCTTAAATTCCTAGTAGTTTCTTCTTGCGGTGCCATGTGGTACATGTTACAGCTATCTAGTTCTGGCTTGCATGGGTAACTAGGGTAGGATCCACACTGGAGAGAAAATCAGTGCTCTTCTCCCTGGATACTGATGAAGGGAAGTTCTGTGCGTCACAGCTGACGTCTGAGTTGAAGGTCTCGTAGCCTTGTGTACTCGTATTAGAGATGATGATAACCGTGGAAAAGCAAAGGAAATGCAGCAGAGCCTTCTACAAGGAAGGTTGACAAGATACCCTTTTAAAAGTAAATTTCGGGACCTATGGAGAAAGACCCGTTACACAAATGGTGCACGTTAAATTAACAGGCTCACCTTTAATCCCTAACTTCAGCAGCCAGTTTCTCAATCTCTCCGCAGCGTCAGTCTGCACCGTTTCATTCCCTTTGAAGAAATAATAACACAGCCCAGCACCTGGGTCCAAGTATACAGCTCCAGAATGATTTCCAAGAGGCTCCCCCCTCCAGGCTCAGCTTTGATCCCCTGGACAGCTATGGGGTTTGAGCAGGCAAGATCCTTCTTAATTAGTTGCCGGGAGGAGTCACTGCAGAAGCCTATTTTTGTTTAGTTGAATCTTCAGGGAATTGAAAGCACTGTCATGAAATGAAAAGTGAAGTCATTTCTTTGAAAATGTTTTGTACATGAAGAGGGATGGCTGTATAAGCTGAGAAGCTGTGTTGTAAATTTAGAAATCTAAACATTAGCCTGGGCTACTTTTGTCCTTTTCTACTTGTGTAAGCAGAAGAATGTGAAATAGAGGAAATGTTCGTGGCTTGACAAATAGTAAGGGGGAAACATGCATACTGAACAAAAATTATTCACAAGTGGTTCTTGCTAAAATTGAGATTTTATTGGAATTTCTTTCTTGAAAAGGGGAAGCTGTGTATTTTGTCTTTCTATGTAATAGCAAAATATAACATATTTTGACATATTGAAAAATAATGATTGTTTCAGTTTCCTGTAAGAATGCAATCAGCTGAAATTGTCATTAATCAGATCTGTTTCTCTCCTTTTTAGGCTTTGAATCTGGCGTATTCCAGCATCTACAGCAACTACAGGAATTTTGTTGGCCCCCCTCACTTTAAAGTCATCTGTAGGCTTCTTGGCTATCAGGGCATTGCTGTAGTAATGGAGGAGCTGCTGAAAGTTGTCAAGAGCCTGGTATGTGGAGTGTATTTCATTTTCTGCTTATGTGACTTTTGATAGGAATTGTCTTGTGAAGTGTAAAATTGAGATTTCTAAGGAAAACAAGACACAGATAATACTCATTGAGACATAACTTCCATTAAGTTCAATATAAGCTATGGCTGAGAGCACCCAACATCTTCAGAAAGGAGTACAGCAAGTACCTGGGTGATCGGTGCAGTGTTTGGAAAGTCTCAGTCTCTGTTTTGAAGATGAATTGAATCTGTGCAGAGCTGAGCTGGAAAATCCTTGGTAAACTTCTCTGGACAGGTATAAGGGCTTCAAATGAATTCACTTCTACTTAAAAGTTTCACTGATAACTTTTTTTTTTTTCTAAGGGACTATTTTCTGCCTTTTCTAACTTCAGAGCTTTCACTAATACTGTAATTGGCAGATGACCCTTAATAACAAGGAAGGTCTAATCTCTGTGCTTGATCCTGCAGTGGATGCCATCAAGCTTATTTGGAAGAGAGCTCAGACCAGATGGTGAACAAGTTACTCTCATGGCCTGTGTATGTAGTGTTAGAAATGGGCTCTTGGAGGAGAAGGATGGGGCTTGCAGGACGAGGGGCTTTTAGGAGGAGACTGCAGGACTATTTGTTCACTGTATTATCCATACCTATGTGTGCAGTCATAACATAATTAAACTTAAAATTTCAATTTAAGCTACCAAAATGGTCTTCTCCTCCCTACTCCTGCTCCCTGAAAGGAATATGTGATGAAAATAATCAAACCTTGCAACTCTAGCATTAATAGTCTCACTTCAGACACAAAAATTACAGTTTTACTGTAATTCCTGCAGTATTCTAAGTAAACTTTTGAAGTGCTAGAAAGGGTGAGGGCTTCTTAGGGGGATCCTGTGATACAGTCATAGAGGAAAGATACAAACACAGATGCTCTCAGCAGATTTTGACAGGAACATTGGTCAGTTAGGTTTGTGGAGTGGTGCACAGCAAATTAAATACCTTAATTGAAGATAATTTGGTATAGCCAGTTTGACTAGGTACAGACACACCTAATGCGGAGGATTTTTGTCCTGTAGCTTTTGAAAACACTCGAATGCTCCTTTTTTTACAAAAACAAGCTAAAGGTTGGTTAGACAGTAGAGATGATATTTCCTGCAAGAAAATATGTAACTTGTATTTCTTTTTTTCTTCCTGGCAGTAGCTGTTGTGTGATTTTTCTATAACAAAAAGCATCCAATGCTATATGAAGTAAAAATGCAAGTTTTTTTTCCTTTTTCAAAGTTTCCCACTTTGACAGTGTTATATGCAGGATCTTTAGAACTTGTTCATGCCATCTGAATACAATTTGTTGTAAAGTTTCTGAGATGACTAACATTAATTTAATGAACACCTGTTTTCTCTTAGCTACAAGGGACAATTCTTCAGTATGTCAAGACCCTAATGGAAGTGATGCCCAAAATCTGTAGGTTACCGAGACATGAATATGGTTCTCCAGGTTAGTTCATGTTTGATGTAACCGTGACAGCCTCATAACAAAGAATGACTAAATTTTGGGCTTTCGGAAAGGACTGGGAATTTTTAAAACTTGCATGCTTAGGGCAAATAAAAGGGTGACATCTGTGCATGACAGCATTATGATATAATTGATTATGAGCTGGGATTTTTCACATTAGTTTCTATTTCTGGTCTTGCTCTAACCATGTTGAGATTTCTCTCTGCAAGGCAGCTTCTCATTGCGGATTTATTTAAATCTCTGCAATTTAGATAACCCTAGTTCTCTGGGGGGGAAAAAAATCTTCATTCCCTCTTTTACCCTTATCAGACATAAGATACAAGGAGCGATACTGCTAGCGGGAGGCAGACTGGTCTTGCCAGAATAGTGATGTCTGAGGCTTGTGCGGGAGCATCTTAGCCACTTAACAGCAAGTGTGACATTTGCAGAAGAAGAATGACTTGGAAAGCTGGTTGCCGCTACAGGGAAATCATTGCCAATTAGTATTTATCACATTGTTCACTGAAATTTCAACACTGGGGGGGGGGGCTTTGATCTTCAAAGGGACTGCATTTTGATCTTATAGTTGCATTTACTCATTTCCTTTTCATTCCACTGTACACAGTACACTCCCCTCTCAGATCG
>JAWLRI010000144.1:3456340-3481685 GCA_034781795.1 Crypturellus tataupa
ACATTGTTCACTTAATTTTAAAAACTGCCCCCCCCCCCCCCCGCCACCCTGTAAAATATTCCTCCTCCGCAACTTGTAATTAACACAAATTAATCCTTCCATGTGCCACCCACCTCTTGAGTGTCTCTTTTTTTTTTTTTCCTTTTTTTTTTTCCCCAGAGTCTCTTAGGTTTATTAAATGCCACTCCAACTGGAATAAGGCTGTTTTTTTCTCCTTTCCACAGCCTGCTTGACGTTCATTACTAATGTTCAATGAAATCAAGGACTTGCTAAGTGCCTCCTTCCTGTTTTTCTCCCTGGAGCATAGAAATGGGTGAATCATGGTGGTTAGCCTTATAAAAGTAATCAATCTGAAGTTTTTATGTACGCCTTAAGGCTTGACCCAAAAGCAGTAGGCACTCTAAAATACAGAGGATGCGTCTCCAGGGGCTGCCATGCTGCATGAATCTTACCTGCAAAAATTAGGAAGCTCCTAGTCTTTTGCCAGGACTTCTCACCTGTAAGGACAGAGCATTTGGCAGGGGATTCCCAGGGATCCAGGCAGGTACTTTCTCCTGAGGTTTCAAGGCAATCTCTGATAGAGGAAAGGTAAAACTTACTTGTGCAATGGCAGCCTTCACAGATTTGAGACAAGACCTGAGGATCTGGTCTTGCTGCAGGATCTAAACCTTTTAAAAATCCTCCATCAGTTTCCTGTTTTGTAGAGATTGCAAATTACTTTGGCCTTATATTTACCCTTACAGGAGAAATCCCACATGCTACATGCTACAGTACTGAGAGATGAGAGTAGTTCTTGGCGTTACCATAGATCAAAGCAGCAGAGTTGGAATGGATCTCAAGAACAAGAACCACCTTGTTTTGTCCTCCTCTACTGCCTCTGTTCCTGACAGTGGTTTTGTCTTGACACGTGTATTTTTCCTGTTCTTAAACATCTTCCTAGAGCTTCTTTTCCAAGCAGTGGCAGAGCCAGCCTCTAAAGATACTAAAACAAGACAGCTGTGGAAGTTCGGTGCATTTTCATCCCTCTAACACCCTGAAGAGCGGAGCTCTGTCTGGAGTCTTTCTGGCACAGAGGGTCTGCCCTTGGCGTAGCTCTGGTTGACGAAGGAGATTGTTCCCTTCGATGGAGGTTGTGGCTCTCGATGGAGGTTGTGGCTCTCGTCTGGCACATTAAGGGAGGGCTCTAACCCCTGCTTCCTTTTCACTACTGCCCTCTTTCTGCGCGCCACGCTCCCCTCTGCAGCATCCTCGTCCTCGCTCGCTCACCTGGCGCTGCAGAAGCGAAGCCAATGGGCTCACAACATGGTCTGCTCTCTGCTCTGCCGCCGAGAGCCGCAGTCCCACCGTCCCCATGCGCTTGTCCCCTGCGCGTGAGGGTTTTAAGGCGCCTTACGGGATGGCACCGAGGGTGTTCCCGACTCCGGCTGGCCGGTGGGTTGGTTGCCATAGAAACCCTCTGGAAGCAGGGGGGATCTCGCTCATCCTGTAGCCGTAAAAACATTTGTCTAAAAATACAGCAGAGGTAAGGGTTTTTAAAGGGGCCTTGTCTCGTCTCTGAAGCTCTTAAAAGAGTCCTGGCTTACGAGTGAGTGCTTAAACGTGGAATTTCATCTCGGAGGTAACATTTTCTGCTGATATTGTTCTAGTGTCTGAGTACAGCCTTGCTGCCCTTGACAAGCAGAAGTGTTTTGTGCCCTGTCATCCTGAAGTGTCTTTGGAGATGAGGAGGAAGTGAGTTTATGGGGCTGAGCTCGAGCTGAGATTTGGGTGATGCCGTCGCTGCGTCACCCGTAGAGGCAGCTTTTAAAGAGAATCCCTGGGCTCATTGGGGTAGAAACTAGGAGAGAAAGTAACTCAGTTGCCTTTCCTTTTGTGTGTTTGTTTTGTTTGTTTTTTAAGTACAACATCTCCCGCCTTCTCCTTTTTGAAGGAAAGTGAGCAAGTGGCTGGTGCAGGGCGGAACATACCTTAAACCAGGCTTACAATCTCGTGAAATAGCATGTTTTTACCCTGCAGACTGGGGAAGTGGCGCTGCTCTCTGAAGCTTCCCATGTTTCCTTCCCAAGTTTCCTTCCAGCTGCTTTGATACTTGGAAGGTGCCACTCAGCTGTGGGATTAAAAGGCAAGCTGAGGAATGCGGGTAGCTTTGCAGGTGGCCCTCAAAGGTCAGTGCTTAAAGGAAGTAATCCTAGCAATTTGCTGTCAGCAAAGCACTAATGAAGCTTAAGTGGTGTTTTCCTAAAACAAAAGCCTAGATAATCTTGAAAGGGCAGTAAACAATACATTAACAATTCATAAACAATATGAAAACCAATATTTCTTTCAAGCAAAGTAAGTATAGTGCACAGGCTCTGTGGGCACCACTCTGAGGTACAGGTGTATCCTTAAGTATTACAAATGTTTCTGTTGAAAAGAATGGTCAAATTGATGTCATACATAACCGAAGCTGAGGCTGGCAGGGACCTCTGGAGATGGTCCAGTCCAACCTTCAGTGCTCAGGCAGGGTCATGCAGTGCTCTGCAGAAAACAAATCATAACACAACCAGGCTGCTTTTTTTTTTTCCTTCTAAAAGTTTATGCCTATAATTATTAGCCATTGTTTGCTCTAATCTTTTAGGTAGCAGAACTATTTGCAGAACTATTTTAAGCTTTGGAACATGTTTTATTTGTGTCTGTAGGCGTGAACTGAGATTGTTTTACAGAAAATGAAAGGTGACCAAAGCAAAGAGATCCAGCCAGTTTCGTGTCTCAGGTGTTGATTTGGTCTGACTTCCTCAGTTAGCCACTGTGCAGACTGCACAGCTGCACCTTGGCATCTGCTCCTTGAGTACCCCTGAGACAGGATTTTGGAAGCAGAGATGGGAAATCTTCCATACTTTACTAGATCTATTTTATATGAGCAGCATTTGTTTCCACTGAGAGATCTGCAGATCGGAAATAGGGATTATATGTTGCGTTATCTTATCCCTTCTGCAGGAATAGAGGGATTTAATTAAAATTGCTTTCTGAGAGAGAGAAGAAGCAAAAAGCCTTGATTAATTTGCCTTTCAGAGTGCTGTGCGCATGCAGCTCATTCTGCCATTTACAAATTTCACCCACAAATTCAATTATGAGGAGGCAGAAGGCTGCGTTCAATTAAATTAAACTAACTTTTCTGAGACACTTGTTCTTTTTTCCGAGCTTTTTTATGTGTATCTAGCTTTTCCCAAACGTGCACTCCTCCGGCCTTAGTGACACCTTGATCCTGTGTCTGTGCCAAGGGAAGCCCTTCATGCCTTCAAGGGCATCCCGGAGACCATCACAACCTACCCGGTTGTTCTGCAAACCTTCAGCTGCTCTGCCAGTAAATCAGGGGGTTGATCCAAGGGGAACCAGGGCAGTATTGGGATTGGCATTTGGAACAGCTGCGCGGTGGACACAGGATGTCAGATTTCCCAAGCAGTGACACAGTCACGACAGCAGTGGCTGCAGGAGTAAGAGCAAAAGGGACTTCCTCCTCTTTGCTCCTCTAACCTGGTGCTTTCCTCATTAATGTGAAATGTTTTTTGGCCCATAGACTTTGCTATTCTCTACTCTGGTTTCCACATCCAGAGAGAGTATGGTGAGATAAGGGTTTTCTGGACATCTCCTGTTTCCTGGTACAGGTAGTCCTGCTGCTTTGCGCTTAGGGTGCTCTGTTCAGCATTGGCCAAACTTTTCAGGGAGGAAATCACAGCTTATAAGCAGTATCCTTCCCTCTCAAGTATCATTTGTTGTAATTTAAGTCTTTATCTTCCTCTCTCTCTTACACTATAGGCTGCTTGTTCTTTGCTTCTCATTCTGTCATCTTCAGCTTGCTAAAGTTAACATTGGTCTTCAACCAACAGAACCGATATAACCAAGTGTCTGTGTAGAGGTGCCCGGAGGCAGTCAGCAGCCCCGGGAAGGGCAGCCCAAGTGTGAGCAGAGGGGGCAGTTCCCTACCTGCAGCCATGCCCTGGTAGTACCGTAAGGAGCTTTCCTGAGGGATTTCAGGGTGTATTTTGAAGTGGTTCTGTTGATTCTGTTAAGGAGGGAAGGAACTAAATTTGCTCTTTTTTTTTTTCTAGCCCTACCTCCTCTTGGCACAATCGAACTCGAATACATAGTTTGTGGTGTATTCACCAGAACAGCAGATGACCACAGCCTTTGGGCCATGCTGTACATGCCCATTAGGTTTTGCTTTGAAAACACTGCCATATTTGGCCTTAAATTATCCCTAGATGCTCCTGAAGATGCACCTTTGAGCATGTGAGCAGGTTGTTTTGGAACATCTTCATCTGTGTATAAAATATTCCACAATGAATTGGACCCTAAGTGTGCTAATGGATTTTGTTGTTTTCAGGAAAATGTTTAAAACCACATTTTAAATTTCTGATGGATAGATGCTTTTAGATCCTGGTGTTGTGCTGCTTCTGTCCATATTAAAGAAGCTGGGTGATTTTGTGCTGTTCTCGAGGGAACAAGCAGGGAATTGTTCCTCCAAGTCGACTTTGGCCACTGCTTAAATATCTACAGGATCAGGAGCTTCATTTTCGGTACTGGGAGTCTGTTTCTTACCTCCTTTTACATTTTCACTTCTGCTTTCCATTCCCAGCTCACCTCCCTTCCCCCTGCACATAGAGCACCAGGAGTGCTGGCGCAGGGCAGCTCTGAAGAGCAAAGCTTTTCAAGTTCAGGATAACTTAATGCCCTTCTGCTTCCAGAAGGGCGTCTGGTCTTGGTATGAAGAAAGTGTCTGGCTTGACTTCTGGCACTTGATCCTTGGGAGACCTTTCTCTTTAGCTTTGGAAGACCTTTCACTGACAGGAAGATGCAGGGGGAGGACTTAAGCAGCATAACCGTCGCGTTGTGGGCACATGGAAAAACCTAACGAGCTGACCTCTCCTGTTCTCTCCCAAGTGCCTCTTTCCTTGTTCTTGCCAGCATGAAATAATGCACATGTTTTTTTTGCTTTTGTTCCCCCTGCCTTTTCAACCTCATCTCCCAAACGTGGGCCTGAGGGCTCTGCTTTCCGGCAGCTCCGTAGCCGCCACCGGGAGCAGCCGCTTGGGCAGTGGCACAGACACCCCCGCTCCCCTGCAGAGCATCCCGTTCGCTGCCGTCCAGAACGGGGGTTCTTTGAGATGTGACGAAGCAGGCCCTGCATCCCCTTGCCATGCACTTCATTGATATTCTGGGGTTGCTAAATTTAACGTTTTGTGGCTTTCCAGCCAGCTGTGTGGGTTAGCTGCATGGCTCCTTCCTTCACTGAGAATTTCCGAGTTCCTCCGTTGAATTTGGGAGGATTTCCTTGGCATAGCTGCAGCCCCTACGTTGTGTTTGTGTGTTTGAGTCTCTGCCTTCTCGCGTGAACGCAGGAGTCTCATGTTCTGCGGAGACCGTGCTCGTGGGCCGAGTCCAGGGGAGGCAGCGTTGGCGGGGTTGGTGTTTCCTCTTCCCTTTACCCCTCTCAGTTGCTTTAAATACAGTCCTGCTTTGGATGTGATGCTGTGGAGACTTAGCCTTAGGAACTCTTAATTCAGTGTAAAGGATGCTCTTGTATATAGACTAGTACCATTCATGAACTTTGCACTGTGTATTTTCTTTGGTCATCAGCTCTGAGGTTTTGGGTTGCTTTTTAAAAGTGACCGGCTTGTGCAAGCAGATGGCAGATGCATGACACGAAATGCTGGCAGAAATAAGGTGTAAAAAGCAGGAAAGCTGTCAGATCTACTGCTGTTCTCTAGTAGTTCTCTGCGCCCCGTCGCTTCTGTCTCCGTGACTGGGACCTGTTCACGTCCCTGTAGAGGCTGCCTGCACCTCGGCATTCCCGAGTTTTTGGCTTTTTAACTCAGGGTCTCGTTGCTCTGCAGGGTGAGGAGGGAGAGCTGAGAAGCACCAGGGTGAATTGAAGCTCCGATCTCGGTTGGGAGACGCTCGCTGGTACATAACGTCTGTGCCAGCAGCGTTCGTCTTGGTGTTTCTGTATTTAGTTGCTTGGTTATTTTGCAGATTGTCCCTGAGCATCTGTGGTGTTAACGGGGTCCCCCATGTCTCTTTATCTTTGACTCCTTGCTGGCTCTGTTTTCTGCTTGAAAAATAGCAGCTGGGAGACGAGTGTGCCGAGCGGCGCAGCAGGTTGCGAGACTGAAATAGAATCAAAGAGACTAGGGCTGCAACAGGACTTAATGGCAGACAGGGGCTCCGTCCTGTCCTCCTGCTTCCTGGAGACTGTTTTCTAACCCCATACACCAGCGGCCGTTCCCAGGACGGGGAACCCGGGCGCTCCGTTCCACACGACTCCCTGAGCTGCTAAGGTCAGCGCGCCACTGGCTCAGTGTTTAAGACCCTCTGGGTTTGATGTATTTAAATAGTGCCCCATCCAATTTCCTGGAGGCTGCTTGTGTGCAAGTTAAAAACGAATCTCATGTTGAGACATGAAGAAAGGACTGTAAACTCTCACTCTTGGTTTGTTGTGCTCAGATGCAGTGTACTTATGCATATTTCTTTGGATAGTCAAATTAGTTATAAAACTTGTGTGTTTTTGTGACAGAAAGAAAAAGTAGTCCAAATTATATTACTGTTATCCATATGACCAGAATCTTTTTCTTTTTTTCCTATATTTTCAAGCCGGTAAATAAAATGGTGTGAATACCACTAGAAGGATTGCTTTCTGGCTCCTAAGACTCTCCTCCCTTGATTTCAGGTATCCTGGAGTTTTTTCACCATCAGCTGAAGGACATTGTTGAGTACGCAGAGCTGAAGACCGTGTGTTTCCAGAACCTGCGGGAGGTGGGGAATGCTGTGCTCTTCTGCCTGCTCATTGAACAGAGCCTGGTAGGTGCCGTGTTAAAACCACCCGGCGTCTCAGAGAGTGCTCCCAGTTTTTGGTCCCTGGCATCGCGAGTAGCAGGGGTGACATTCAGGTTTGCTCATGTAGATGTACGGATGGGTAAAGAAACCGTCCCTGCTGAGCAGACTACTGCAGCCTCGTGCGGGCTCTGGCGCCAAATAAATTCTGCTGGAGACTGTAGCCTCCCGCCAACCACCCCTTTCCCTGGTTCCTTATCTTCTTGGGTTCCTGCACCCTGTTTAAAAGTATCCCAGGAAAGAGGGGCAGCCAGGAGCTGATGGCAGGTTACCTGTCCTGCAGGGCCAGGCTGGTACCTGCAGCGTGGAGAAAGGGACGTGTGTGGGCAGTGAGATTTAGCTAAGAGCATCTCTGCACTCCTCTGTTCAGGATGCAGCAAATCTTTACGCTGTTTTTCCTGTTGCCACAGTGGAGGGGGTGTGAGTGTCAGCTAGAGCTGGCTTTGCTCACAGTGGCTGCAGTGGCAGCCAGAGCTCCCGTAAGGATCCCTCTGCTTCCACAGGGCTGCTGCCCTCACGCTCTCGTCGTCTTCCCCTGCCTGCCCCTCTATCCTTTTCTGCAGTTTTAGACATTCTCAAGATGACTGATTTGCCCTCCCCCCGCCTTCCCTTCAGCCCCACCAGGGGTGACAGCGAGGCTCCTGCCTCTGTTGCGGTCACCTCCCAGCCCGGCTCGTCCCACCCCGTCAGGTTGTTGCCCGAACCTTGGCAGAGCCCACGGGGATTTCCTGGGTCCCGTTCCCGTGAGGGTGGCTGCTGCTGGCGTCTCTTGTGCCAGACCTGCAGCACCTCCCCGAGTGGGAGCAGCCTGTGAGGGCACCTGCAGCTTTCCTGACGCTTCCCGGCACCTGCCTCTGCCCTAGGCTCACAGAGCCGCCTGCTCCCGTGGGCACAGGGCGAGGGCTGCCCGTCACCCCCTCCTGCCGCATTCTCCTGCTCTTCTGTCTCCTCTTTGCAATCTCCTGCTTGCACAAGTCGAACAGATGTGCGATTTCTCCTTCCTGTGCTTCTTGGTGCTCGCTGAGGGCCAGGTAGGCCGAATGGGCACACTGTCCTCCTTCCTGGGGCTGGCTCGGGGAAGCCAGCTCGGATGCACACGACCATCCGATGGATCCCGCCTGGATGCCACCCTGTGCCACGTGCTGCAGGTGTACCTACCTGAGCAGGGGGTTGGACTGGGTGATCTCTAGAGGTCCCTTCCAACCTCAGCCCTTCTGGGATTCCCTGCCCTTCAGGAGGCTCTCCGGTGCCGCGCATGCAGGGCAGCTGCTGCAGGGCTGAGGAGCATCAATGCGCGTAGGCTGGCTGCATCCCTTCCTCTGCGGGCTGCCCAGGGCCAAACAAATGAAGTTGCACCCAAATAAATGCGAATATAGGGCTGCTTCCTCCCTGGGGAGCATTAAAGCTGTCAGTGTCGGATACGATACCAAAGATGGACTGTTTCTCGGGGCTCTTTACTTGGTTCTGGCAGACCTTGCTGGGTTTTAGGGGGTGTGGGAGGTCTGCAGCGCAGCGACGTGCAGCACTGGGGTAACGGAGGCACCGGAGAGCAGCGAGGTGACGGCGCAGGCGAGGGGCTCGCGCGCTGGCCAGGCGCAGGCCCTCCCGGCGCCGAGGTGCCCCAGGCCCGTGGTGCTGAGGTGCTCGTCCTCGTGATGCCCCCTGCCTGGTGCGGTGCCTCCCCTTTCTGTCCCTGGTCCCCTCCAGCACAGGCAGCGGCCGGTGCTCCTGGGCCAAACGGAGCGCTGCGACAGGGCCGTGTGTGTGGTTCCTGCGCGCGCCGCAGGCATGGGCCCGAGGCGATGTCTCCGCTGTCCCCGTGAGGATCGGCCTCGCTCCGCACGGGCAGCGTGCGGTTGCTCTCGTGCCGGGTGATATTCCCGACACGCCAAGGGCTTGTGGGAACAGTGAGAACAGCCGAGCAGCGAGTCCTGGCCTGCGTGCTCCTGCCTGCCTGCGCTGGAGCGTCTGCCGCCCCCACGCTGAACTCGCCCCTTCTCAACTCGGCCTGTGGATGAATATCCTGTCCCTTAAGGCCCGCTGCTGAGGGTGGGAGGAGCCGCTGGAGCTTGTTGTGGATGCGGGGAGAGCTGCTGACATCCAGGAGCCTTGGGAAGCGTTTGGGGCAGCCCTGCAGCTCCGGCCCTGGGGGCTGCTGCCCTCTGCCCTTCCTACCGCAGCCTCCTGGCTGCCCCTGCACACTCACCCCTCGGGACCCGTGGCGGTTGGGGGTTTTTGTGCCTAAGCGCCTCTCGTTTCCTTCCCGTTGCAGTCGCTCGAGGAGGTGTGTGACCTGCTGCACGCGGCGCCCTTCCAGAACATCCTGCCGCGGGTTCACGTCAAAGGTACGGGCGGAGGGGGAGCCCCTTCCCGCGGCGTCGCCTCCCGCTGCTGCGGGGCTTCCGCAGGGACCTCTCCCTGCCCAGACGCACTTTAGGGATGGGCGGCTCACTCAGTTCAGCACGGCTTGCGTCGCTGAGGAGCGTGTACCCAGCGCCAGGCAGGCGTCAGGAATGCGGTGACAGGGCACGGGGGTGCCTGGGTGCGACGCACAGCAGCAGCTGGTGCTGGGCGCTCACCCTTTCCGATGAGACTGGGCAGGCTGGGTCACACGGGGTGTCTGGAGACTCTTGTGGAGCCGGCAGCCAGCAGCAGGCTCCTCCGGGCTTACTTCCCACCTGCTTTTGTCCTAACCTGGAGCGCGCAGGGCGCAGGGAACGTCTCCTGCTTGCCAGCGACGAGGGGGTGCCGGCTGCTTTCGGCAGCAGCTGGTTTTGCTCTACACAAATTCCATCCCCGTTAGAGCCCGCTGTACAGAGTCAAGCGTTTGGTGTGTGATTAGGGTAATTTAGTTGTCTTAGCACAAGTGGGAGTCGAAGACATCAGCAAGAGCATAAGAGAGTATTGTTTTCTGTCATCAATCCGGTTAGTTAATTTAATGTATCCCACTACAAATCCTTGAATTCTTTTTGTTTGCAGGCACAATGTAAGCTTTCAATTATGTATTTTTCTAAAACCATATTGAAGGGTAACCAGCTACTTAGGATGGAAATTGCCTCTTAAAATATCAGCCTGCCCAGTTTTATTCCATACTGAATAAAATTTCTGTTAAAATAAGGATTTTTTCCATTAATTCCAATTTATAAAAATGAAGTAAGCTACCACTTAAATGAAAGAGGGCTCTATTTTTCTTTTTCCTTTCTTTTTTCTTTCAGAGGGTGAAAGACTTGATGCTAAGATGAAGAGACTAGAGTCAAAGTATGCTCCACTACATCTAGTTCCTCTCATTGAAAGATTAGGAACCCCACAGGTAAATACGACTCATTTGTGTTGGAGACAGTTCAGGATATTTTTGAGCACTAAAACCCCCATTTTTTCACATGTTGCTGTTGCTTGTGTCAGAGCTTCAACCTGCACATTGGAGTTGTTCATGTAAAAAGATTTGTACTGGATATATGCA
The DNA here is from genome assembly GCA_034781795.1 of Crypturellus tataupa. Lineage (NCBI taxonomy): Eukaryota > Metazoa > Chordata > Aves > Tinamiformes > Tinamidae > Crypturellus > Crypturellus tataupa. The sequence goes on from JAWLRI010000144.1 coordinate 3,466,671, forward strand.
TTCAGAAGAGCTGCTAGAGCTCCGCATTTTAGAATATTTGAGAATATATTTAGAATATTTGGTGATATGTTTTGGGGAAAATGTTAATATTTATATATGTTATGTGATTCTCTCTTAGTATAAAAAGTGAGAGGCCACCTGTGGCCTCTAAAGGAGGAAATCGTCTAAAAGGAATCGTTCTTTGTGTGTGGCATAACGATTCTTTCTAAGACGCTATTCCTTTTCTCTTGGCCAATGAACCGAACACCTTGAGCTGCCATTTTAACTGAATTTTCCTGGAAATACGATGCCCAGTGCGAACACCCTCTCTCCCTCTCGCCCCCAGCAAATCGCCATCGCGCGCGAGGGGGACCTGCTGACCAAGGAGCGCCTCTGCTGCGGCCTCTCCATGTTTGAGGTCATCCTGACGAGGATCCGCTCCTTCCTGGACGACCCCATCTGGCGCGGGCCCCTGCCCAGCAACGGCGTCATGCACGTGGACGAGTGCGTGGAGTTCCACCGCCTCTGGAGCGCCATGCAGTTCGTCTACTGCATCCCCGTGGGCACGCACGAGTTCACCGTGGAGTAGGTGGCCTCTCCGCGCGCGCCTCCTGCTTGCTCCCGCCTTCCCGCCGCGGCAAAGCGCTGGCTCCTGCAGCCGCTGGAGTCCCAGGACCGCTGTGTCCGTAAAGGCAATAAGCAGCTACTTGGAGTAGTTCCTGCGCATAACACGTGGACGAGAAGGTCCTGGCGCACGTCTTGGGGTGGTGAACCCGCCCAGGACGCTGAGCGTGTGGGCACGTAGTTACTACGGATATTTTCTTGTGAGAATTAAGAGCAAGAATGAGCGCTTCAACATTAGTAGGGTGACAGAGCCCTGGAACAGGCTGCCCAGAGAGGTTGTGGAGTCTCCTTCTCTGGAGATCTTCAAGACCCGCTTGGATGCTGCCCTGTGCCACGTGCTCTGGGTGACCCTGCGTGTGCGGGGGGGTGGGACTAGATGACCTCTAGAGGTCCCTTCCAACCTTAGGCATTCTATGATTCTATGATTTTAGTATGGCAGTTTCGTTCAGAATTTTGATAGTTGTTAGCAAATGCTTGTTTTTGAAAAAAGCATTGAGCTGTAATGCGCTTTTCCCTGCCCAGTTATGGAGGCAACGACCTAGGACTTCTGCTGCCTTTCATCTCTGTAGCCCCAAAGAGCATAGTGGTGATAAACTGCTGCTTCATTTTCTTTTGTAATGGTAATGCTGATGGACACTAATGGGAAGTAAATATTTGTGGATTAGCTGTAACTCATAAAATTAGGTGAGGGAAGCCCTATGTTAAGCATCTGTTTGTAGCACTTGTACTATCTGCAGAAAGAGAGCTCTATTTATTGGAGATATTACAGGTTAACGTCTAAGATATTCTAGGGTGACGCATGCATTTTAGCATAATGGCTGATACATTCAGCCTTTCCTATAGATATATTAAAAAAAAAAAAACAGGTGAGATGCAGCCTCTGTGGTGTGTTTGTCTCTTGCAGACAGTGCTTTGGAGACGGCCTGCACTGGGCTGGCTGCATGATCATCGTGCTGCTGGGGCAGCAGCGGCGCTTCGACGTGCTCGACTTCTGCTACCACCTGCTCAAAGTGCAAAAGCACGACGGCAAAGACGAGGTCATAAAAAACGTGGTACGTTGGAAACGCCTCTTCTGGGTTCACTGCAGTAGTAATGGCAAAAAAAGGGCTTGTTTGACAGCAGCCGCACTGCAGCTCCTGGCACTCACTTTGTGGAATGGAAGGTTCAAAATTAAAGCACCAGGGGTGTTGAGAAAATGAAGCTCTAGTGCTGGAGTTTCAAGCCCGTGCAGTTAAATTTTTGGTATTTTCTTAACACTTCTCATCTCTCATGCATATATCTGGATAGAACAAGGTTGCTCTAAATTGCCCTTTTGGGTACAAAAAGCAGCACTATCAAAAACCAAAATACTCGCTGCATTTTTTACATTGTTTTTCACTAGATTAGCAGTGGAAGGGGAACATAACATTGGGGTGAGAGGTGAGATAACAGCATTTGCTGCTTTTTTTGGCTAAAGCTTTTTGTCTGTAAGTTAATTCCTGTTAGTTAGTTAGTTTATTTGTTTGTTTCTTACGTTTGCAGCCTTTGAAGAAGATGGTTGAGAGAATTCGCAAGTTCCAGATTTTGAACGATGAAATAATTGCTATTTTGGACAAGTATTTGAAGTCTGGCGATGGAGAGAGCACCCCTGTGGAGCACGTGCGCTGCTTCCAGCCGCCCATTCATCAGTCCCTGGCCAGCAACTAGAATTCCCCCTTCCTGTTTTAGTTAAAATATTTTTTTCCACCTATTTAGACTAAAAGATTGAGAAAGGAAAAAAAAAAGGCAAAAAAAAAAAAAAAAGCAAAATCAACAGTTATAAGAAATAATCTCATCTGCCTTTTTCAGCATACTTGTGCCATGTAAGTGGTGCTTTGCCCTCTTCGGTCTCCAAGCACAGTAACTATATACAATCCATACTTATTTTTCTAGACTAAAATTTTATATACTTGATTAAATGCCTGCAAATGTTTAAAAAAAAAAAAAAGGTTGTTTTTGAGATCTCTTTGCATTCCAGTGCTGAGGTGGCCATTTGAAGCTGGACTGGTGTTTTTTTTCCTTGTCAGCTATCAGAATAATAGCTGTGGAGGAGGAGATGCTGGGTTCTGTAGAAAATTTTTTAGAAATCAATTCCTAATTGTTTGTATTAGAGCATTAATTGCTTAATTAGCCTTTATTAAAAAAACAAAAAACACTATTGTGCATTGTGAATAATTTTGTAGTCGGTTATGTTTTCCTCTTTGCAGAACTAGTATATTATTATGAATAATTAGGGAAATGAAGGCTAATTTTTAGGGTGACCATTGCAAAGTTAGTTACCGTGGAGGTGACTGAGAGTATTCTGAGCTTAGAAAAAGGCAACAGTTCAGTAACTCAGAAGGGGGCTGCTGCTTTCTCTGCTAGTGACCGTGTGCGTACTTGCCTACCACGTTACATGCTTTTGCAGCTCATACGAGTTCACATTCAGGAGACTCGAGCACAGTGAGGAGATGTAATATCTATACCAGTACCTAAGCTTAAATTAATCATGAGTTACCCAGGGAGACTATGAGTTTATACTTACTGTACTAGGTAAAGAGCGCATCATTCCCCTTGTCTGTAAAACTTACTTACCTTTTAAAGCAACCTGCGCAGACACCGATGAAGATGCTAACAAACAAATAGCTTTAAAAGCCTCTTGCAGGACATTACAGAACGTTTTCAGTGGTGTTCCAGTGTCACTTAGCTGCTAGGGTCAAGCCCAAACGGTCGTAGCAAAACCAACATAAGTTACAAGGGTTAGAAAAAGCACAGAGTGAGTGAGTTAATCACTGGTTTTATCCAAGATGCAGATATTAAGCTATGCTCTAACCAGTACAACGCAGACGAGGCTGAAAGCACAGGCCTTTTGAACTATATATTTTTTTCCTCTCCCCTCATGCTAGTGTAAAGTCTGGTTTGGCACGTCCTTTTCTCCTGCTCAGCTCTTTCCAAAGGTTTCAGACCACCAGAATTAAATCCATCATGGGTGAAAGTAAGTGGCTTAGGGGATGGCGGTAGGAGCAGAGGATGGGGCAGGGCAGGAAAGGATCTTGAGGCAACAGAAGGCAGTTTTCCCAGGATTACGCCCTTGAGAGGTGCCTTTCTGCAAGGGTCGCTCGCTGCTGTGGCAGTAACAAGTAGGGGCCCCTTACCTAGGGTGGGAGATGCAGATGGACACAGGCCCCATGGGTGCTTGGTTACAACATTTGGGTTTCAGCACTCATTTCACAAGATGCTGCATTGACATTTTAAGCAACATTTTTGTTGTTGTTTGCCTGCACAACACTGCCAACATTTCCCCTGCTTCAGGCTGCCATTAGGGAAATGAACAAATTGACTGTGATGGGTTACAGACGCATCTTGGGTGCCTGAGGCCCAAGGTTGACACTGCAGGGCTTGAGTGGTTAATAAAGCCTGGCTTCTGCTTTAAGAAGTATTTAAAAATAATGAAGACGCCTATGACTAAAGTGTAACTCTCTCTTACATGTTAAGTAGCAGTAATGAGAGCATCATATTCCAATATAGTAGAACTACTGCTCTGAAAATGTAGTTTAAGATCACTTTTGTTTTCCTTTTCTTAAGTAAGAGTCCAGAAGACTTTTAAATATACTGCAGTCCTATGAAGTATTTATTTTAGACTTTCAAAGGTAAGTATTTTTTCTCCTTTTCAACAGGATATTAGACTCAAAATGTTAAGCCTTTGAATTCAGGAGTAGATTAAGCCACATTTATTGACTGCTGTAACAGACAGAAGTCAGGTTTGAGAACCCCCTTTCCCCTCCCATGCACACCCCTACTACTTGTTTTAATTCATGCGCTGATGGAGCTCAAATCACCTACAACATAAAGAGCCCCTGTTGGATGAGACATGTGACCGCCCCTCTGGTGGGGGCCGCGATGGAGCTGAAAGTGGCACCCAGGGGCTCACTGAGGTTTCTTGCTTCATCCTGGCCCTCATCAGGGGCTGCTTCTGCTCCTCCTGCCTGCTCAGATCTCTCCTCTTGTAGCACTGGCCATGAAACCCAAGCTCCCCCCTCAGCCCTGCAAGCAGGGCAGGAGCCCCGGGCTTGCTGCTCATCCCACTCAGCCACTCCAGTTAGTTAGGCAAAGGGGGTGGTTGGTTGACTGTCCCGTAAATCCTCCCTTTTTAAATACACAGCTTTAGCACAGCACTATCTGCAACATAATCTTAGTCTTCCTTGGCTGTAGCTTTTCCCTTTCCTCTTTCACAAGCTGCAACATAGTACAGCTTTTCATACATTTGGACTCACTATTCATTGAACTACAAAGCAAAAGGATAGAGGTTCACTACAATTTTTACCACCAATGCAGAAATAAAGCAATTTATTTTGATAAAATTGTCATTAGTGCAATACATCTTTAAAACAGAAAAGTGAAATGAGTATTTACACATAACTTAAGCAATAAACCCAACTGTGGTCTGAGGTCCTTTTAGTATACGAGAAGTAAAAATAAGGCAAATTAAAAATCCGTCTTCTTGGTCCAAACTAATCAAACTCAAAAATTAACGATTGTCTACACCTACTGTTAAAAAGTACATCAGTTCCTAGACGAGCTCAGACATTTCACAGCAGAAAAAAAACCCCAAAAATCCAGAATTACAGAGTTGTTCTTTTCCTCACTGACACGCAGATCCTTTCAGAAGGCTGCCAGGCTTCCGTTCCTGCGGGCCGCGAGACTCTCGGGTGACTGCATTTCACCAACACACTTAGGGCTTTCCTCGTCATGTTTAAAGCAGTCGTAGGTGCTCAGCAAAGTACCATTTGCTGCTCTCTCCTCCTTGCGCAGAGTGACAGGCAGGTTTGCCAGGGTGAAGCTAACATCTTTAAAGGCATGCAATAAAAAGATCCCCACGATAATAGTGAGAAAGCCACTGAAGGTGCCAATAATGTCATCAGCCGCCATGTGCTGCCACTCCTTGAACAGGATAGCAGAACACGTCAGAACGGATGTTGTGAAGAACACATAATAGATTGGAGTCACTATCGAAGTGTTGAATATATCCAGGGCCCTATTTAAATAGTTGATCTGCGTGCTCACACAGACAATAAGGCTTAGCAGCAGAATCCACGACAAGGGATGCTTCAGCACTGGCTTTCCTGCAAAAAGTTCCTTTATAGTGATGCCCAAGCCTTTTACGCAGGATACTGATAAGGCTCCAATGACAGAGCAGATGGTTATGTACACCAGAATGTTGGTCTGTCCGTGACGAGGTCCCACCACAAATATGAGAATTAAGGATACAATGACAACAAGCGTTGCGAAGACCACAAAACCTACAGGTGGGGAAAAAGACATCTTGTTATTTACATCCTTGCTCAGAAGCTTTTTGAGAGATGTGCCAAGAAAGCACATTAAGCCCACACTTGACTGGCTCAACATAAGCAGCAAAACTCAGTGTTTACTCCTCCAATATCAAAGCTATTACTGAAGTTTTTAAGCTGAAGTAAGAACAAAAGGCATGTTAAACTGCCACCCGCCAGCACGGCCACTAGCAGATTAGACTGCTACATTCCCTCCGCGCGGCCTCCGGGGAGTGCACGGGCTGCTGCACTCATCCCTGCTCTCCCATCATCGGGCCAGCCCTTAGCATCACATTTTCTCATCTATATGTCAGACCTTTTCACATGTTTAAAATGAATATAGTCTTTGCACATAGAGTATTTTGCAGGTGTGTATTTGTGAGCGCCTCTTCTTCCATCTAAGTATTAGGTGGTCTCAGAGAGCTGCTCAGCAGACACATGTCTATGACAGAACCTACTTACTCATTTTAAGAATAGCTCACAAAGGGGCTTACAGAGACTGACATATTTCAGTTAAAGTTTATAAAAATATATATATATTTGTAAGCAAATGCAGCAGCACAGCTGGATACCATAGTCTCAGTGGTTCACATCAGGTCAGGAAAGATCCCTGGTAACATGCAAAGTTCCCTAAAGAATTTGTCTCAAAATTCAAATCTCTACTTCATTTTGACCACATAAACAATGTTGGACATTAACAAAGACATGAGCTTGTCTTCCTGGAACTTGAAAGCAGTGGCAGTGCAACTACAATAGAGAAATTATGGGCTGCTTAGCAAATATGAAGTATACAAGTCTTCCTGTATTAACTACTTAGAGATCAAACCAACATTTTTCTTACCCGGATCAGCTAATTTGTGGGACATTTCATTCAAAGTTTCTACTTCCTCCTCTTGAGGAGCATGAATCACCATCACAGTTGATCCCAGGATACTTAGCAAACACCCTATTTTCCCATGTAGATTAAGCTTTTCGTTTAGAAAGTAGGATGACAGAATGGCACTAAGGAGAGAGAAAAAAAAAGAAAACCCATCAGCAAGCATGCAATTAGTAACACTGCATTAATTTGCTTATAATCTTGCACATTATTTTGGTTGCACATATCACTTGTATACTCCCATGTGAAGTTTTCAGGGAGCTGGAAAAATTATGACAAATCCACTAATTAAGTAGATACTTAAAATAACTGTCTCAAGATACTTGCTACAGACAGAACTACCCCTAGTATTTCACACCTCCACGAGACATTTTTTCCTTATGCTCCTCAAACACCGCATGGTATTATACAGTATTATAACCTGAACGTATCCAGGTACTCATAAAAATGATCTTTCAAAGACAAAACCTGAGTTAGGAATAAAACCACTATCCTTCTGTAACACAAAGTGGTTTTGAAATGCAAAAGATATTTTCACAGGTCGAGATACATCGCTACAACTATTTTGGAGCACCACCTCATGTCACATTTTGAGAGATTTGAAATCCTCACTCTTTATTCACAGAGAAGAACTAACTGCATCTATTGCAGCATATTTCAGCGACACACATTCCAAAGCAAGGAGTTTCTTTTCTCTCTGAAATCACACTGCTGTTAGATTTCTTACCTTACAAGAACACTGAGAGCTCCTAAAGGAGTCACTAATGTAGCTGGTGCAAAAGCATAGGCAGCAAAGTTCGCTACTTCACCAGCTCCCACTGCAAAGTAATAATAATAAATAATAAAAATAATAATAATGTTAGGTTGTCTTATGTAACAAAACTGTGAATCACAGCAAGTGCTCCAGCAGACACAAACGTGTGGCAGCAACAAAGGAAAGTTAAATTACAGTGTCCAGCTAGCAGTAAAAGCAGAACATAAAGTCTCTATTAACATATTCTGTGGAATGAAAGAGCATATGTTAGCACAAGCCAAACAAGAAGTCTACCTAGCTCCACTGCCCAACATGAAAGAAACAAAAAAGTTAATGAGAGCCTCTAATGCGAGAGAAGTTGTTAAAAATCATCAAGGCTGCAACTATCAACCAGATAGGAAGTCTACAGTATACAGCAATGTTATATCTTGCTCATTTCTTGTAACTATTGCTGCCATCTATGACAGTCATTTCTTTAAATCATATAATGCAAATTATATTTTTCATACTTACTTGAAAGAAGCCCAGCCCACCACAGCCACTCTTTAAGATATGCATGGCCACCTTGACCTAAAATTGAAAAGAATATTTATTACTCTTTTGAAAATATACAAAAGCAAACACTAACCACTGTTAATGATAATGTCGCCAAAACAATTTTTGTAGTCCATGCCCTAAAAAAAAAAAATGGACAACATTCTGCTACTTAATGTCTACAGTGACAGGAATTGACATCAAATCATCTTCCATCAGATGTGTAGATGCCTCCAACAAGCTACTTCGAAAACTACTCATCTTACTTGTATTGGAAATGGCACTGGGGACCACATCTGCTTTACCTCGAAAAAGAATTCTTTGAGCTCACTTTAACACATGAAAGTCCAAATTACATATTTCTCAAGAGATCCATTTTCTGGAAATATTGCTCAGCTTACTTCATGTGTTTGAAAATGTAACCAGCAATGTATAGTGACATTTTCTTCCTCCAGAACAGAGAGTGTGAATTCTATCCCATCCCCCAAAAAATCCACCATCTTTTAGAAGCAGCAATGCAAGGCAGTGAATTAAAACCCTTCTCAATGATTCCAGGACACTGCAGCCATTGGTATGTATTTCCAAGAGTAGGTTGTTCTCAAGTCAGTATTCTTTTACAGTTCTGACCTCGTGTAACATTCATTCCTCTCCTTACATATATTCTGGGAAGGTGGAGGACCTGGTGGCTTACAAAATCTTGAAAACCTTAGGCTGAGTCCATTTCTGCAGTAGACAGAACTGCAAATTCCTTTCTACGAGACACTGAAGCATGCATCTCCTCTTCCAAATACAGAGTGGGTTATGGAAGCTTGTGTGAGGGAAACACTACTTCAGCAAAACAGATGAAATCAGTTCCCAAAATGGTATCAGTTACACCAAAAACCATTTAATATTATTAAATGCAGCTCAACAAAATAAAGCTAGAACTGTGCACAGCAGTCTGCTAAAATGGATTTTGCTGCTTTAGTTAAATCTTCACTCATTACTGAAAACACTATTTACAACCTTTCTGACTTGCTTCTCCTGAGTTTTAAGGAACTCCATTTTACCAGCTTTTCAGAAGTAATCTTAGTTCTATGCATGATTTTAATTGCCTAAAACAATGAGTTGACACTCAAACACAGCTGCACTCTTGAAAATCATTCTTCTGATATTAGAGAGAGGTGGGTAAAGAGACTCCTGGTGCCAAGTTCAAGTTACAAGTACAATTCAAACTTAAGCTGACATGCAAACAAGTATTTCAAGAAATGTTCCCAGAAGGCAAAAAAATACAAAGGAAACAGCATGCATCACACACACAGTCAGGTGCATCTGACACCAGAGGACAAAGCACATCAGCTGTTTGTTGTAGGTTTCCTGATGTCTGTAACAAATAAAAAAGGTCAAAACAAGAGGAGAAATTTAATCATCTTCTGTTAAGCAATAAAGTTTGAATGGCAGAGTTTCTTAAACATGCACTTACCTGCTCTCATGGAGCCTTTCCTAGCCAACCGGAGCAGGCCCTTCTTTTTCAGGATGAAGCTCCCTCCGATGAAGATGCTGGAACTCATAGCCAACACCAGCCCGATGTAGAAGTCATATCTCCCACGAGTTTGGCTCATCTCGTAAAGCTACTGACAACTGTCAAATGGGTCACTGAACTGCAGCTCTTCTGTTACTCAACACAAAATGATGCAACACTGAAACCTGAACGAAATACATATAAATATATAATGAAAAAGCTCACAGAAATATGTATTTTCTGTAGGAAAAGAATATCATCAGTTTATGGTGCACAATTCTAATGCAGGCAGACCATGCTAATATAAGGCCCCAAATTTCCAGAAATCTAAAAAGTCTGAACACCTAGAAGGGCATCTGATTCAGAATTTTGAAGCTGAAATTCCAATCACACAAAAATGTTTGGAAAACAGTAGAACTTTTTCAAGTGTAATCTGTTTCTCTGTTTTCCATACACTCAATTCTATGTCCTGCATGTTGATACTGATAAATTACTCACATTGAAACTAGTTTATAACAGAGTTTGAGGAAAACCACTGCATCTCTTCCACATAATCCCACTAGAAAGAAAAGGAAGAAGATTAGAACAGGTGGTTAATCACAGGGTAGCTTCTCTCACACAAACAGGCTTGAGATGCCTGCACAGGCAGCCCTCCTCTCACTACTCAAAAGGAAAGCTATGAGAAAAGGCATCTGTTGATCATATTTTACAAAGAATTTCAAAAACCTGCATTAAGCATCTTTTCAATTATAGTACTTATGAGTTTACTGTTGAAAAGCTTTCATTGGGACTACTAAGATTCCAAATTTAGTCATGTGGGACCATCACAAACAACAGGCAGAAACTCATTTTTAGAATAAAAATCAAGTGTTATTGATTCTTCATCCTTAACTAGACTAGAAAATTTACTTTAGTGTATGTTTTCTTCTCAACATACTACAAGATCATCTCAGATTTAATCTAATATTTAAGACTTTGAATTTAAGATGTCTATAAATTGGTTTTAATCTGAAAAAAATCAACTCTAAATATTTTCAATCTGATTAATCTCTCCAGTGTGACAGGAAATGAAAATAATTTTTAGGCTTTGATTTTAGGACAATCAACAAATATGGCTGTTTTTTCCTGTTCTAAAGGGAGAAAACACCTATCAATAAGATAAGTTTTACTTCCCAGGAACTCAAATCACATATGTTCTAAAAACAGCATTTATTTCCTGCATACAGAAGTATGGCATGTGGGGCAAGCACATTAACAAGCTTTTGATTTAAAAGGAAAAGGAGTCCAAAAAAAAAAAAAAAAACCCACACAAAACAAATCCTGAAATTCTCTTTCCTTTATATTCAAATAGTAAATTTTACTCTCTTATTTTGTATGAAATAAGGCAAAGGTGAAAATATTAATGAAGTGCAAGTGTCTGCTTTCATTTTCTTGTGACATTTTTTTTAATTACACATAGATTCTTGTATCATATAAGAACACCAAATTAATATCCAAAAGACATGTGGGAGAACAAGTCACCGCAGTAACTGCATCAAGTAGTTCCCCCTCTTAAAGCAAGGATTTCAGTCCTCTGAAGAAGTTGTTTGGTGTAAGAAAGAAAAAAAAAAAAAAAAAAAAAAAAAAGAGAGAGAAAGGAAGAGAGCAGCAGACCTTTGAAACTGTTTTCTCTACCACCTTTTCTGGCAGTTACAAGTCACAGCACTTAAGCAATGAAGCTAAGAGTAGTCTACTAGTTCCCACTGATGTAAAATGTAATGTTCATATTACCTTTGGGGGATGGGGGGTGGAGCTGGAAGTGAGCTTCTTTTGCTGCGCTTTTCTACACTACTGATTTTTTCCAGTAGAAGTTACGCTAGTTACACACTAAGTAAGAATACTGCTACTAATGCAGCTTTTTACTAAAGCAGAACTCACCATACTGGCAAAACTACTTTTTATTTCCCCCTCCCCGCATCTCTTCCATGTCTTGCCTAACTTTGTCCACACAAAAACACTTCTGTCAGAAGTAAGGAGGCACAACTTAATTCTGCCTGGGCATCACTCATTGCTTTTAGGAGACAAGGGAAGAAGAACAGGCTGCTTTCGTCTGCATCTGACAGCAAAAGAATGAGGGAAAACTGCAGACTAACAGACAGAAGATAATCTTGTGAATATAGACTTAAAATGCCTTAAAGATGGCACACCCTCAAAACTATTAGTTTTACTTGCCTTCTAGTCCCAAGTCTAGCATACAAAACTTTTTGATTCTGTCAACCACTTTGTTGATCTGGTAAAAAAAAAAAAAAAAAAAAAATCTTTAAATCTTGAGCACTTTTTTGGACAAAAAAAAATCCTAGTTCTTCTTTCCAATTTTTTTTTCCCCCTGGAAATGGCCAGTTCAATTTCTGCAAGGGCTAGAAGGCCATAATTCTGTTCAAGGTTTATAAAGAGGTCTACATTTGCCGACCATTTGTGCAGTACAGTCACAGTGAAGCCAGTTACTCTCTGAAGAGAATTGCTTCACTTGGCATATAGAGCAGATGCAGTTTGCATTTGTGGAATGGAGCTGCCAAGTCAAAGCAACAGTAGGCACACAAAGTTCTGTGCTTCAGGGGCAGACCCCAAAAATTAGCAAAAGAAGAGAAAGTAATGCATGTTCACATGTACCATCTAGGAAAATTCTCATTTCCAAAGAAGAGAATGACACGAAATGGTTTCTGGAATCTATACTCCCCTCCAGTTTCAGCAGTGGGACATGTCAGAACTGTTGTATTCCAGCAACTAGAGCCACTACTGTAAGATTTAGGAGAGAAATAATGCTGTCAGTCACTTCAGTTGTATTTGGTCCAGCTTTGTAAAGGCTCTTTAACCAAGTTCATAATTGATTTAACATACAGAATACTTCATTCACTCAAGACTAGCAGCAGTTTTGTGGAGGAACATTAAATTACAGTTCTGGTTTCAGAGACTTGTGTAATAAGGGGCCACAACTTTCCTATCTACAATAGCAACTAAAATACCTTGAAGAACCATCTATTTACAAACTAACTGTGGTCCAGCTACTACTAATAGTCACAGCTCTCAGCAGGTGCACAACAGTGTGACGAACAACAGCAAGGGAAGGCACTAAATTTGAGGGTTAGCTGGCAGGGAGGGGTGAAGGAGAAAAACATTGGGGTTTGGGAGGGGAAACTTCTGGGACATAAACAAGTCCAGATTAGTCCCAAAGTTTATTTTTAGGATGTAATGAGGAGTATCACAAATGCATATAAGGCTGTATACAAGAAGCAACTTGGGCTAAATCACCAAGGAAACACTCTTCCTCTTTGCTCAAGACTTCTCCTCCCTCAAAAGCAAAACACATACACACACAGCTCAAAAGATGCTAAATATTTATCCTATCAAATATAGATAAGCTCTCTAAATACTCAAAGCCACTAGAAAGTGATATAAGACAAAATAATACGTTACAGCATGGTGGAGTTATCAGCTAAAGGAAAGGTCTGTCATTGCCTTTCCAAGCTGATCATCATGTGGTGGTCATAATTACAGGCAGTAAAAGTAACATGGGGAAGTGTTCTCTTTTAGCCTACCTGGCCACCAGTCCTCACGAGTAAATCAAAAGTTTTTTCTCCTAGAACTAGCCTAAAAAGACGTTAGACTATTTAAATGTTAGAACTCTACGTTTTCTGATCTAAACACTGATTTAAGGGTGAACGCGATAAAGTGCCTGAGCTAGAAAGAACTTAGGCCCTTTACCTCACCCTTTGCCCAAGTGCAGCATCACTGGCTGTTGCTCCTTGTTATACAGGATTCAGACCAAAATCTGCCATGAAATCTTTGTGAAAAAAAAGTCACAACCGTCATCCCAAACATGCCTCACTGTTTTGATACCATTAGAAACTCTCATTATTTACCCTAGGAAGCCCCTTATCTACTCCTCCAGGCTGGATTCAAAAAATATAGAAGTCCCTCTATTTCTGCCGACAAATCTTATTTTTCTCTGCAAGCCAGGGATATTGGGCCTCTTGCTGTGTGCTCCACTGGGTCCCTTCCCAATAGCCCTCACTTTTTACAAGGTGCACCCAAAGCTGTATACAGTGTCTTAGCTGAGTTCTTGTCACCTCTGCAACACAGAGGGCTACAATTCTTTTTATCTAGAACCAGATGGGAGGTAGTCTTAGCCTTTTCTGAGCAGCGATCTACTGTAGACTGATCTTTACTTGTAAATTAGTAAAACATCTAAACCCTTTCCTACAGAACTATTTTTCAATAACTTTTGTCTATTCTTTATAAATAGTATCTCCATTCTCAGAGCTGTTTCCACTTCATCTGAATATTTTGCCTTTTTCACATTGGCAACCCTCTCCTTCTCAGTGCCATCAACAAATTAGGTATTTCTTTGTCCTTTCATTCAGATTATTAATAGTAAAGATTCTCAAATAAAGATCTGTTTTGACAAGAAATTAGTAATACTTACTTCAACATCCATCCTTTTGCACAACTACAGTATTTTGCGGCATCTTTTGTGCAATCACAGTACTTTATAGTCACTTCTGATTATTCAGAAGAACTCCATGTTAAGCTCTAGGCTTCTAACCTTGAATTTGAGCATCTACTTAATACCCTCCTACTCATAAGCTTTCTACAGGAGAAAAGTGGGCCAAACCAGCAAATTTATTTTTCACAAACACACATGGTTTACTTCTCGCTCCCTCACTTCCCTCCACAGGATTATAGCCAGTGGAGACAGAAAAACTCTCCGACAACAAAATGCAATCTGCAGTTCAACTGCAAGTCTTTGGAAGAACTTTATACATACCAATTCTGTTCTGAAATCCAGAGACATTTGCTTCTTAAAAAATTCAGTGGGAGACTTCTAAAATTTGAATTAAAATAATATTAATTAGCATTTCAATATTTCCATGAAAAAATATGTGAACAATTTCATAATTTCAAGTGAGATCCTGCTCCTTTTCATTGAAGACAAACACAAGACTCTGCATGCTGTCTCACTATGTCTTAAAAAAGAAAAGCTTTTCTGTCCTTACAACCCCTGAATAACAAATTAGCGTGATTATTAAACTTGGTCTTCTTTAGAGATTCCCTCTCACCTGAAACCTTACAGTTCCTCCATGCCCTTTGCTTTTCACTCATCAAAGAAAGTAACTTGAGAGTCTAGCAAACACCCAGAGCTTTTTAAAGTATTATTTTCGCGGTCTCCAGAGCCAGATCGATTTCCTGCTAGGCAGGAACCAGCACCACGGCGTCTCCGCGGGCCGGGTCGGCGCCGGTGGCCGTGCCAGACACTCGTGAGCACCGCGGCCTGTAGCTGGGAAGCACCCGGGGCCCGCCTCGCCCCAGTGCTACTCTACCCCAACGGTCACCCGCCCCCAACGACCGCCCGTTCGGCCCTCCTCCCCCCGCCGGCGAGGCGAGG
>JAWLRI010000144.1:3481785-3500492 GCA_034781795.1 Crypturellus tataupa
GTTCGGCACTCCCGACGCCGATCTCGGCCATGTCGTGCTGCGTTTCCACGACAGCGGCGTCACCCGCCGCATCCTCGCCAACCCTTCGCTCGGCGCGGGCGAAGCGTACATGGACGGCAGCCTCAGCGTCGATGGCGACGACATCATGGCGCTCGTCCGGGTGATGACGAGCAACGATCCGTGGGAAGCGGGGCAGGACCGGCTGGGCGCATCGGCGCCCGCGCGCGCCGCCGCCATGAGGGGGCGGGAGGAAGAGGGGCCGCGGACGGCGCCGACACACCGAACCCGTGGCGGCCGCCGCTCCGCCGCGCTTCCGGCACCGCCCGCCGGAAGGGGCGGCACACAGCACTCCACCCACCCCCTGTCACGCTCCGCCCCGCCGGCCGTTAACCCCTTCCCGCCCTCCCCGTGACGTCACCGCCCCGCCGGCCGTTAACCCCTTCTCGCCCTCCCCGTGACGTCACCGCCTCGGCGGCCGTTGCGAGCCCTTCCCCGGAGCTCTCTTGACGAAGTTCTCCATATTTTACACTTAGAAAAGTGTATTATTTTACACAGAGAAAACAAGCAAAAATCTTTTAAATCACATACAACAAGGTGGGTTTTGTTTGTCTGTGTTGTTTGTTTTTACATTCTTTGGCAAATCGTGGCCCCTTTAAACACTCTTTCATATCCCGCACTCTTAATCCAGGCCCTAAGCCAATTTAAAGTCATGACACATGAAGTGTCATTAGTACATGTGGTTAGATACAAATATTTCTGCTCAGCTTTCACCAATGGCTCTTTGATACACGCAGCTGGAAGCTTGGGACTCCCAGGGCTCTTCAGCTTCTTTAAGACTATTTAAATATTTTCGAAAGCTGCCTTCAAACGTGCAGTCGTGGCAACCTACACTTCCAGAACACATGGGACAGCTCCACACAGATGATGTGACTTTGCGTTTCTAAATATGTCTTTTATTACCAATTTTACCTCTTTCTTTCTCATGATTTGTGTTGGACGAGCCATGGTCTTCAGAAGTGGCTGCTGCGTTTTAGTTCTCCTTCTGAACTAGGATGGAGAAGTGATCCTGGCTTTCCCGAAGCGCCAACCCATACCATGGCTCTAGCTCAACGCTCCTGTGTGTTGAATTTCTTCTCCTAAACTGAACCAGAATGGCCCCTCAGTCTGTATTTCCCGTAATATATGGGTCAGTCAGAGCAAATGGATAGATTTTAGGCCTGTTTTATTCCCAAAAGCAAGACTGTACTCCCCAGTTTAAGATTCTTCTAGTATTTCTAATATCTAGTAGCATAAGCTTTGCACTTGTGCAACTGTTTAATGTATGCACATAAACTGAGTGATACACAGTTCCAAGTAATGCACAGGAGGAGGGTGGCATTTCTGTGTTTTGCAAGATACACCACCTTTGGATTCTTTGAAAAAGTTCAACAGCTGGTGAAAAGCAAGGACTCCTCAACATAGCTTTAAAACGGATTAAAAACCAAAACAAACTATACTACCTAAAACAGTTCAGGATGCACTGGAACACCCATACCTAAATTCAAATCTTAAGGATAGGATCATGACAAATGTAGAAAATGCATGTATATATTCCTGTGTTAAACGGTAACAATGCCTAAAGCAAGTAAATTTATGCTGCTGTTTCTTCTCTTCAAAAAAGCATCTTAACCAACTTAACAGAACCCTCAAGGAAATAAACGCCTGAAAATATTAACTCCTTTAAGTATTAGAGGGAATACTTTGAGGGAATTCAGTCAAGATCTGTCAATCTTCATGCTCTCAACTCATTCTGCTTAACATTTTCTGATTTGTTCACACAAGATTAAAATTAACTGCACCACACACCAATCAACGTTTATTTCAAGAGAGGGGTTGTGCTCTGTAACAGTAAACATTCAAAGTATCTCTGAGCAATTTGCAACAACATAGTATTGCAGAGATGCTTTTGGAGTCTCTGCGTATGCTGCAAATGTGAGAACGATGGTAACTTACCTAGCCTAACCTGTGCTTGTAATGTAACTCATTCAGCAAGGCAGTCCACCTTTGCACTTGCTGTATTTCCGAAGAGAGGTCTGCTAGGGTAGATTATTTGTGCAAGGCTCTGGGCAAATTTTCTTTTTTCATAGCTCTATTCATCTACTATGCTTATAAACATAAGGTTTTAGTCATGCAAAGAGCAAAAATGCCACGCACATAGCCTTGGGGATCATCGGCCAGTATTCTGATTTCCATGGCCCAAGTCTGACTCCTGGGCAGTAATTTTCATCTTCATACACACAGGGATGGGACTGCAGGGAAAACCACCACATGCCACCCTGGAAAGCTGCACTAGAAGCAGCCCACAAGGCCTTATAAATCAGTGAGGCCTGCACACGACAGGAGCTTGACTGAAGCCTTCCTGCTTCCACAAGGTCCCTGGAGGCCATGTCCCTAGTGCGTTTAGTGAGGAGGGCTGAGCCAAAGCACAACTCTTGGTCAATTCATAGAACAGTTATAGTGTCACGTCATAAAACTCTTCCAGCCACCTTCTACAGGGGTCTCCTTAGGACTGGGCAGCCCTTTGAACATAGAAACCCCAGGAAAAAAATAATAAAACCAATATTCCTCTCTTACTGTGGAAGAGAAAGGAAATGGCACTATCAGATCTCAGTCTTTCTTATACTATTTCCCTATGAACTGTGTGAGCGAGATACTTATCCTCAGGGCTGGTTCGTGCTTATGTCACACTCTGGTACTGACAACAGCACCATAGATGGCATACAATTCCTTTAATCACAATGCTGCTCTAGAAGCCTAACTGCAAAATTGCACAAGATGAATTGAGGTGAAAAGAATTTTCCAGCTAAAGATGCATTATTAATACACACTCCTCCTATTTCCTGTTCAAGTAATTCAGAGATCCTGCATGTATATAGAAGGACTTTTACAGATGACACCAAACTGGAAGGAGTGGCTGACACTCCCAAGGGCTATGCTGCCATTCAGAGAGACCTAGACAGGATGGAGTTGGGCAGAGAGGAACCTCATGAGGTTCAACAAGGACAAGTGCAGGGTCCTGCACCTGGGGAGGAATAACCCCAGACACCAGTACAGATTAGGGGTTGACCTGCTGGAAAGCAGCTCCACAGAGAGGGATTTGGGAGTCCTGGTTGACAGCAACTTAACAGCAATGTGCCCTCATGGACAAGGCGGCCAGTAGGATCCTGGCTGCATGAGGAGGAGCGTTGCCAGCAGGTCGAGGGAGGAGATCCTGCCCCTCTGCTCAGCTCTGGTGAGGCCGCAGCTGGAGTATTGGGTGCAGTTCTGGGCTCCCCAGTATGAGAGGGACATGGAGCTTCTAGAGAGGGTCCAGCAGAGAGCCATGAAGATGATTTAAGGGACAGGAGCATCTATCTTATGAGGAAAGACAAGTGAGCTGGACCTGTTTAATCTGGAGAAGGGAAGGCTGAGATGAGATTTGATCAGTATGTTTAAATATCTGAGGGGTGATTGTAGGGAAGATGGGGCCAGACTCTTCTCTGTGGTGGCCGGTGACAGGACAAGGAGTAACAGGTGTAAGTTGAAACACAGGAAGTTCCACCTCCATGTGAGGAAGAACATGGAGGGTGACAGAGCCCTGGCACAGGCTGCCCAGAGAGGCTGTGGAGTCTCCTTCTCTGGAGATCTTCAAGACCAACGTGGATGCAGCCCCGTACCACGTGCTCTGGGTGTCCCTGCTGGAGCAGGGGGGTTGGACTAGATGATCTCTAGAGGTCCCTTCCAACCTCAGCCATTCTGTGACTATAAAACAGGAAGGATTCTCCTATCTTCTTTCTTGAGTCGTATCCCTTTGTCACCTTTGAAAATAAATTTGTACCTGGATATACACTTTGAAGAATCCATGGCAGTGTTTTTGCTTGCATACAACATGTGTTAGTGAGGAACTGGTTTAAAAACATCTCTTAACTTCCACCTGCTGTAGTACTGATGTACCCGGTTCAGTGGAAGCGAACAGACTGAAATGTAGTTCTTGATCATGAATTCTACCATTAAAAAATTTTGTTTCTCTGTACCTAAGAGCACAACAGTTTACCTTGAGAAGCTATCTACTTCAGATAGACTGACCATCTGATCAGTCTCAATTTTCTAACTGATTCACTCCCAGGGAAACACGACAGTAAATCAGGCTGGCAATATGGACTTCTCTTGACATTTGTTGTCACCTCATGCACACCCAACTATAAAGCAATATATCTTTCCACAAAAGCCATCTACTGCTAGCCACTAGCCAAAACACAGGAATGCATGGACACAGATGATGATAACCCTTAAAATAAAGGGTTTAAATAACTCAGGTCCTGACGATCTTTTTTTTTTTTTTTTTTCCGAAGCTGAAGTGTTTATTTCACCTGTAAGCAAACTCCAGGATAATTAAGACATTGAACTATAGCTTGTTGGCAGACACTACTATATAATGACCAAGTATGGCACTATATATAATGACTCAGTGTGGCAACTGATCTGTACATGGGAAAGAAACTTCTACTATCAGTAAAAGCAAGGCTGCTCTTTTATAAAAGGGTAGGAGAAATAGTTCACAGACTGAGATTAGGCCTTATGACACCTACACATGTGAGAGAAAAAAAAAAATTGGTAAGATAAAGAGGACTCACAAAACAAGCATTGAGCTATAAATAAATCATTTATTTTAAAACATTACAGGTTAATAAATAGATTAGTTATCAGAAAACTTAATAGCCTTTTATAATTTACACAAGGCAAATACAACATGCCTATAACTATTTTTTAAAAAGCAAAGAGAATAAGCTTGACTCATAAGCCATTAACAAATCTATATATACATTATTTAGAAGCTAGTAAAATAAACCATTTTCATGTAATCTGTAGTTACTATATTGCAATAGCATTGAAGCAACCAGATCTATCACACTGTGTATTTGTTGCCATCCACTTTTCTCCCATATCTTATTAGAATTATTATTTTTTTAAATGTATCCCCCCCCCAAATAAAGTAACTCAAAAATACCCCTTATGTGTAACATTTTCCACTCTGAAGAGCAAACTGTCTGAAAACAAAACAAAACACCAATTTGCAGCTCTTTAAAAAGATTTCCTCATCTGCAACCTTGTAATCACTCGATTTCAACAGGGCTGTCTGAAGGACTTGGGTGCCAGGAATGGTAACTTTTGATATAGTTGGTGCTAACAACAGGGTCCACATAAACCCATATTCTGTAGCACCAATGATTACAAACACTAAAGAAAATTGATAATAGTTTTTAAAAAAATGATTTAACAGTAAAACCTCAGCAAGTCCTAAAATTATATGATCTCAAAACAGTATCTATGGAATCCTTAGTGTTTTATATTTAAGGAACAAGAAGGTGAGAGGAGTATATTGTGCAAACAATGCCCCATTTTTAAGCATCCGTATTTAGTTACTTCAAACCTTCCCTTAAATACAAATCCCTTGTTAAAAAAAGGAAAATAATCTCAGACTCCACCATTTCAACAAATAAAATCCAGCATTTTAGTTCAGCTCACTAATAAATAGGCTCTATTTACACAAAGAGTATCCTGAATGGTTAGTTCAACAGATACTTTCTTTATGCATTTTGCTTTTTTTTTACATAGGCTTTTAAAGTGTAACAAATTTTTTGTTATATCAAAAAGTTTTCTATTCTCCTACTGAACATTTGAAGGATTTTTGTATTTAACACCTAATAAAGATCGGGACTGACACATGTCAAGTAAGTCCTCCATATATTGAGGGGGTAATGATGAAAGAGCAATCTTCAAGTAACACAATCATAAGTAAATATGGTTGATAAGCAGAATAGAAGCCAGAGCAAAATTCCTTTTGCATTAGTTAAATTAAAATGCATCCCACCACTGTAATCAGTCCACTTTTTGTAGGTATGTGGCCTCTGGTCACTTCTACTTTGGAATCAGCACTTAAGTCATCTGGCTCATAGCTACCCATGTAAGTAATGTGGAAATGTGTGAAAAGGGCAGAGCCATGAGAGAGACCTTAGTCTTGAACTTAGTTCAAGAAACAACGATGCTCATTTGCTCCCTGAGATGATGGAACTCAGATGTATTTACTTGTGTAGGGGGAAGAGAAAGAGGGAAAAGCTGAAAATTCAACTTCGACAGTGCATCCTTTTCAACCAGAAAAGCAATGGGGAAAGACTAAAAAAGAGTAGGACATCTAGAACGAGTAGGGTATGGGGTGGAGGGAGGAAGATTCATGCCAACAGCAACAACATAAAATGCTAATACATTTCTAAAGTTAGAACTGGACCAGAGCCAGCTACAGCAGAACTCAAGAAACCAGCTATATACTGAACAAGAGTAGCAAAAATAAAAGTTTTTAATTATTTAACATTCACAATGTAAAAGGCTGCAGATAAAAATGATGTGCAAGGCCACTATAATTTCTTTCACCTTATGTGCTGGCTTTTGACATCTGTATTAAGCAAGGGTAACTAGACATTTCTAGAGACCCCATCAGGGATAAAGTGCAGCTGGGGAGGAGGGAAAAAAAACACCCAAAACACCAAAAAACACCCTTGTAGACATTTATCAGCTCTAACAATGGTCAGAGGACCAAAGAACAGAGCTACTACTTTTATATTACGCTGCATAGTGAGTACTTATCAAGTGAAGTTGTTTGTATGGTGCAGAAAATGGCAGGACTATAGCAGGGCAGCCAAGTTGTTTTCAACATAATATTTAATAATACTTAATTTCAACATAATAATTATTAATAATTTGCATATGCACCTAAAATACTAGATTAGGCACTTTCTAAATAAATAGGAATAAACTTTAAAACAAAACAGACAGAGATATGGCCAAAGAAGGACTTAGACCTAAGACGGGATAGTGTAAAACCAACATGAACCAACTCATGAACTGTGAATTTGAATTTTGAAAGGATGCCTTGACTGCTTCAGAAAATGGATAACATTATTTTAAAAAGTAAATCACTACAGGTCTCATTTTTTTTAGTATCAGTTTCATTTAGGAAAAAAGTTTTAGAATGAAAAAAATCTAACTGTCCATTGATAATCAAGATACCATCTTTCAATCAATAATGGCCAAAGTTTACTTTTATACAGATTTTATAACCTAACTAGCTCATAATATTGATACTTTCTAGAAACCATAAGCAGTATTTGGGAATCCACAAAGAGGCCTTTCACGTGCTAATGCTTTTTTAATCTTACCAAGACATCCAGTTTCTTTACCAGTCTATAATGTGTTTCTGCCAATTCAGAGTCACTTCAGTTGGTATCTTCCATAGATCACAGTTATAAAACTATCTTCGGAATAACGTAATAGGGCTCTTATTCTCTCATCAGAATGCTAAGTCTTTAGGATTCACTATTTGTGTTTATAGCTGCAATCAGAAGGGCTTATAACATTTCTTTTAAATGAAAATGGAGACTGAGTTGAAAGGAAACATAAATTATGGTCAAAAAACATCACAAAAGTGAACATTGTTACTCCTCATTAATTGAAGCTTGCATTCCTGTCAGTCACAAAGCTAAATTCATGATTTCTTGTTAAAACCTTTTCAAAAAACTGTCTTGCAATTATCTGTTCTGTTTGTTTGAAGAGGTATTCTAAACTACAGTGATTTCCACTGTATGCTTTCTACTTTCTTCCTTAAGATGAAAGAAAAGAAAAATCACTATCACTAAGTCTTGTGACTTAACATAGTGATACTGATAATCATCAAATACAAATATGGCATGGAAATAGTTTCACTCCAAAATGGTGACAGTTTTGAACTGAGAGCAGAAATTAGTTATTTCTTTTGGTAACATATCAATATGCTCTAAATGGTCTAAACTGAGTAGTTCAGAATCACTCCAACCATAGTGTAAGCTATTTACATCACCGTCAAAATATTATTGCTAAATATCATTCAGGCCTGCAAATAATGTACCTGGATGCCTGTACAAAATTTCAGTTTTCTCAATGCCTACAATACTTCAGTCTCCCTCTCCCAGGTTACAAGAGAAATCTGGCCAGCTTTCCTTTTCCTGAGATAACAAGAAATCTGACACTATTCTCCCTATTTTGGTTTTGCTAATTAACTACTTTACAAAACAATTTCCTATATTGTCAGTTAACTGGGATATGCCGGACTGGTTTAAACAGATCTCTTGCAGACTGCCTCTTCCCATTATGGCTATGGATATTTCAGAAGCTGTCAATACATCTGAAGATTTCAAGTCAGATTTATAATGTTTTCCACTGCTCTAGTGTTTAGAGTTTGAATACAGTCAAGTATCACAAACAATGAAAGTGAATTATTAAACCAGTATAGGCCATCTGAAACAAATACATTCACATTTATGCAGTATTTTTGGATTAAAAAGGCACTGAAATAGTTCTGAGCTGCTTACAAATAAGCCACCACATAGTCAAAAAGTCTGTGCATTATTTCCTCATCCTTCCCAGTCTTTCTGTCTGTTTCAAATTAAAAACTCAGGTGAATGCAGTATGTCTCAATGCACGGATGTTACAAAGAAAAATGCATACCTCTAATCTGGACACTACCATCTGCTTAAATAATTAGTGAAAGATTTTAAGGGCCCACTACTCTGTATAAATAATTAAAAAAAAAACAGTGTCTTCACCCCATGTCAGAGCAAACTGCAGACAGCTGCTATAAAAGAACAAGTCCACAGTCAGAATTGAACCAACACTTGCCTCAGAATTCACAGCCTGGACGGTGAACACATTGCTATATTAAGAAGATTAACAAATTGTTCCACTAACTTCCCCCCCCCGCCCCAACCTCCATTTTTAAGGGCATATATCACCCATGAGGGGTGTCAGACTGAGTCCATTAGAAACTGATGTTCTCTATCCCCAGAAAGCACACCTCGGAAGCAGCCGTAATACAGGTTTTCACGCACGAGTCTGATCAGAATATCCCTAAATCTTTTGTGATGAATCACTTTTTGCAGTGGGGAAATACAAGAGTCTCTATGCTGGCTCAATCCTTGGCCTTCCCGCTGAGACCACCCCCAATAATACCAATTACTGTCATTTATTATGTTGACATAGGAGTAAACAGACAATCGTCCCTTTGAAACTGGATGGAAGCTTCCAAATCATTTCCCGAAGGCCACTAACTTGCCAGAGGGTAACAAATACCAACTTGAATCATTATGCAATCAGTGACCTACAAATGAAAGGCTCCATCATTCCCTGAGCCATCCAGTTTCCCTCAAAGAAAAAAAAGGAAAAAAATTAATCTGTCTTTATGTTAGGTTTGTTTAAATCTCCAATATTGAAGTTGAATTCCTTGAACACTTGTATAAGAACAATCCCAATAGATACCGTAATGAATCCACAGGCCATTCCCAAGAAATCTACCACTCCCACGTTACTCCATTCCCTGAAAAGGATGGCTGAAGCCAGCAGGACCAAAGTGGTAAACACAACATAGTAGATGGCACCAAATACAGAGGAGTCAAAACATTCCAGTGCCTTGTTGATGTACCTGAACTGAATGATAATGCTACATCCCAGCACTGCCAGGAGGACCAGACAGAGATACAGAGCCCTTTGGCTTGACGGGTTATTGTGAAAGATATCTTGAGCAGCCAGCCCGATGCCTTTTGTGCTGGGCACAGTGAAGCTGCCCAGCAGGGAGCAAATGCTGATGTAAACCATGATGTTGGTAGGTCCATGAGCTGGAGCTATCCAGAAGATAAGCAGGAGAAGCATTAGCAGTACTATGCACAGATAACCCACGAAAACTGGAAAACAAGAAGAAAACAAGGTAATAGCAAGAAAAACACTTCCAGTTTGGGAACTACGCTGGAGATTTTAGCAGGCAACTCATGTCTTAGCATTGCGATTCCGGGTATATACTGCAACTGAGGTTTGATATTGAACATGCACTCAAAATCACTGAGTTATTAATGACTTACTGGACACCTGTGACTAATGACAACCTTATGCTCTTTGTGTAAAGGAAACTATCATGTGGTAAAATACAGTTGCATATTTGAACAGGATTTAAGAAACATTTTTCTTAATTCTCTTTTCCATTTGGGTTCTACTCACTAAAATCCCCTGTGACTAATGGCAGTAATACCACCTCATTCACAACCAGGTTAGGAAAGCTGGTTGCGTGGGTGAATTCAGCAAAGTGCTTAAGCATAAAGTTAAATCCCATTAGAGTCGATGAAAAGCGCAGGGACAGCTGGAAGAACTGTGAGGCCATATCATTTACATTATTGTATTAGTATGCAAATTGGACTGGTGAAAAATATTTCACACTTTAAAATTTAGAAGAAATATATTTCCTATTCATGCTGGCTGGGGTGAATCTGTAAATTTAGACCAGGGTGTTTGTTTTCACTTTCTGGTGAATTTTTGCTTTCTTTTTCTCCCTCCTCACAGCTTTAGATACCTGATGTGTTTCTGAGTTTCCACTAAAGTAATAAAATTTAACTCTTATGAAAGAAATTAAAAATGGTTTGAAACATATTAGGCACTGGTATATGCCATCCAGCAGTTAATGCAGCTTTACTTCCAAACCTGTCCAACACCCCATGAGATAGACACTTCAGGACATGCCTAGATCGCACATTTTCGCACGCCTTTAGAGTGCAAAGTAATCTGTTTGGAACATAACTAATATCAAGTACAAACTTGTAATCAAAAAACAAATGCAGAATTAAAGAACAGGAGATAATGATTTTTTGTGTATTTTTTTTTATGAAGCAACTTAATTTAGATTCTAGAACCATAGCTTTCATTCTCTAGATAACCAAAAATACTTTTTTCTAATTTTAGAAAATTACAAGTTCAAATGGTCACTGTTCTTAGTTTGCTGTGAAGGAGAATATTTTTAAAGGAGCGGTTTAACTCCTAAGTTACTCTTTTAAAAATAAATATTTTAAAGCTTTTTGAAAAAAAACATGCATATCTACATTTTAATTTCTGGGCACGTGTATCAATAAATCTGAGGAATTATAAGTACGGCAAACCATACTGTTATATCCCTGCTACGTCATGTTTTCTTGAGAAGTCCAGTTTACTATCTTGAGGAAGCAGGACATCTCCTCTTCATGTGCGTTCCTGACCAATCTCACAAAACCATTGGGATTTAATAAAAGGAGGAAGTACCTGGATTTGTAAGCTTCTCTTCAAGTTCAGCCTGAGTGGTTACACTCTCAGATTTTGGGGAATGGATGATGAGAACAACAGACCCAGCGCAGCTCAGCAGGCACCCCAGCTTGCCAAGAATGTTGAGTTTTTCCTTCAGTAAGTAAGAAGCTAAAATGGACCTTTCACAGAGAGGAAGAAAATTACAAGGTTGAGTATAATCTCTTAATACTGCTCCGCCAGTTATTTGCTACATGAACTTCCTTCTGTTAAAGAAATATCATGCAACATTAGTGAATCTTCAAATAGCTTTCAAATTGTATTTCAGTCTTAACTTAGGGAAGATTTTCTCCATCTCCACCTTATTTCATCCATTACGTTTTATCTGAGGGGAAAAAAGGCATCAGGCACCCCAGAGGAAAATACCTAGCTATAACAATTAGGCGAGAGATCACTAACTCCATTTACAGGTGCCATATGAGAGAGAAAAGTGACCTTTGATTACAAAGACTACAAGGCTCAGCTCAGACATGAAACTGGTCAAAATATATGAATTATGAGGCCAAGCATAAAATAACAGGTGATGAGCAGAGCGCCACCAACATGATTTGCAGCATATGAAATTAAGACAGACATGAAGCCCACCCAAAACAATTTATGGTCAAAGAGAGGTGACCAGTACAGTCACATGCAAGAACCAACAAGCAAGCAAAAGAAAAATCTTAAGGCAAAGCAAAGCACTTCTAAGTAAGTGTGCTGTTTTGCTGCAGTGGTTTCACAAGTATAGTTTAGCTCTTCACAGAATATTTAACTGTATACTAGACTCCTCTTCTTAGAACACATGAGCATCACATTAAGGAAGCTGCAGGCATGCACTGGCCAGGGGTTCTCACTCTCTCACTTTAGAAAACCAAGCCCAGTCCAGTTACATTAAGCTCAAAGTCAACAAACACATGGAGATTGTGGATAGCAGGGGTCTGAAAGAATATGGAAAGAAACACTGACTAAATCTACATGATAAGGGAACTGTGGGTGAGAGAAATGATGTTGTTTTACCCGTTCCAGATCATAGTGGTACTAAAAGCAGAATAATCAAGAACCTCTATTTTTTTTCCTGTCCTCCAACACAATGCCATACTTTGCTGGGCAAAAAGTAATAGGTAACATAACATTTCTGTAACACTCATCGGTCTGACACCTAAGTGGAAGATTGGTAATCACTGAGTCTATTTGACACTCTAGGAGGTAACAGCATCCAAATAAAAACAAGTAAAGCAAACTCTTACCCAAACGGAACGCCAAGAGCTCCCAGGGGAGTCACTAACACAGTTGGAACTGCAGTGTAGGCCAAAAAATTCCCTATTTGACCAAGAGCCACTGTCAAGAGAACCAGAAATAGGCCTTTAAATCCCTTTGGAAAGGGAAGTAATGAAAACTTACCCAATATTGTCTGGGAAAGACTGACCCAAATGGGAAACAGATGTTACAGATCTGCTAAACATGATCAATAATCTTACTCATGGCTTCTCTTAGTTAAGTATATATAAGGCTATGGATAAGAAGCACTCACATATCACACTCAAATATCTTTATGTGTGCGCTGCTAATGTTGTATAACCCATTATTTCAGCTGTAGAACGTGCATACACATAACAAGAACACATTTGGGTGTAATTCCTAAGAGCGGTGTTACCTTTTTCAAGAGAGAGACATTACTAGAGGAATCTAATACTGAAATATAAAGCACATGCAAAAGTCAAGCACATCAAATTTTCACTGCCCTATATAGCATCAAAGGTAATCCCTGACCCATGTGGCAAGCAATAATCTATGTCAAGTCACAATAACAGCCCATCTTATTTTCTTCCAGTAAAAGCAATTTCCACAATTTACAACACTATTGCACATCACAGCTGTGGTAAACAGTTTATGTGTTCAAGTTTTCAGTTAAATTAAAATAAAGAATAAAAAAAGAACTTGCTAGTTTTGCAAGTGCTGGCAAGTTTGTAAGTCAACATGATGCTGGCCTAGTCTAAGAACCTGTCACCAGCAAGAACCTGGATATTGAACATAAAATACACACAGCTCAAATTTCAAGTTGATTTCAAGTGTTTCTATTAGCATTTTAAAATGTTTCAAAAATCCAAGCTGTCCTTACTTTCAGGCTGGCACTACACTCTACTGTCAAATGCTGTTCTCATCTTACTGTTCTTTACCTCTGCAAGACACTGTGCAAACATTTATTTACCAAATTAGCTCACCTAATCAGTGAAGTATATGTAACCTGTGCAACCTACGAGAAACCCCAAAACAAACTTAAAACTGCAGAGGATGGCAAAACTATACTAACTCAATTCACTGAGGCTTTCATTATGTGCAGGAGCAAGCCACAAAAGCAACTCCACGAACAGCGTTTCTAAAGCACAAGAGCCAGTGGTAGCTTCCTGTGTAGTTTCTGGCCCTGGGAATACAGCAGCTCTGCTATGAGCCTCAGCCTTGTTTCCAGCAGATACCCACAGCGACGTCGGCGCTATCTCCGAGGCACGCGGGGGCACTAGCAGGTAGCTCGCCTGGGAGGTACGGCAGCGCTGGCACCGTGTCTCTGCACACCCCAGCACTCCAGAGCTACCCCGACAAAATACACTCCTTCATATCCCTCGTGCCTTAACTTTCTACTTGAAGAACCCTAACAGATGGCATCAACATAGACACAAACTGACTTATATTACAGTCAGTTGAATTTACTCAAAATTTTCAGCACCACCATAGGATAACAGTAGCAATCCCTTAACACTATGAATGTCAGACCAACATTAACTAAGGCCAATTAAAAAAATAAAAGTCAATGCTGTTATCATTCGCCTGCTGTTGAGAGCCTTTGCTGCCAAGCTGTCCAGTCTTCTGCGGATAGAAATTCCTCTCCAGACATGCCAGTGCTGTAGTCAGGACCTCAGTTCTTGAAGGCACACCAAGCTTTTAGCTTGCTATAGGTGAGTAGCAGTGTCCCAGAAGTTACCGCAACACAAGACTTGACACACACTGACATGTCTACGTTAGCAAGGAGGCCAGCAGGAGCAGATCTGCAGAGCAGAAGCATCTGCCCGATGCATTCCAGGGAGGTTTATTTCCCCCTAAATTCAGCCTGGTCCCACAGACTGAAAGTCCATTTGCAACTCACATGCACATTCCTAGAATGCATCTCCCAGTCTAGCTTTGGCTGGAAGATCCAGTTTAGGTGCTCCAATACTGCCCCAAAGCTCAGCAAGTGGAAATAGCCAGGAGATTTGCTTCACAAGTCTGCTCCCCAACTAAGGTAAAACACTAACGTAGATGCAATCACTATAAGAACTGTCACAAACGCCACAGCTATGCTACTATCAGAATCTGCACCGAAACTAATTAATCGTTTAATTAATTAGTTCAGTGCCGGCTGAAGTACCTGTACACACGGTGCAATCACTCTTTTGCCCGCAGTATAAAAAAGTCCCTTAGCAGAATCTGGAGCCCTTCCTTTGACGTCTTCAGAAATCCAGTGGATCCCCAGGCCACAAAACGGTTAGGCCGTGTTATTCTGAGCCAGCATGCCTACATACAAATACTTGTTCACTGTCTGAACACATCTCGTGAAAGCAAGTTGACAAGAGTTTATGCTTGTTCTGTTAGTCATCCTAACTCCACAATCTGTACTTTAGAAGATTACTGTCACCTACTGTAAATTCTCTGAGGTTACAGGGGATATTGTAAATCTCCACAACGTCACCTTGCTCTGGATCACACAACTGCCCACCTGGCTTTTGCTACTAATATTTGTCACCAGGTTGCAATTCTGAACCCACGACATCCCTATGGAGTTCTCACTTTGGTTCTTCTGTAAACTTTTACAGGCTTCGTTCTGAAATACCTGCATCTAGCTGAGGGACAAATGCCCGCTGATACCAGTCCCTCAAGCAACTTCAGTTCACTGAATGCATTCAGCCCCTTGACACACAAAACCCTTTTCTCTGACTCAGCAAGATACACTATTGTAATAAAAATCCATTTTTTTTTAATTCCTTCTCTTCAGAGATTCAAAATGGAGACCTTGCAGGGAATAAACAAAAGCGATTAAAGCACAGATTTATTGCTACTTATGCATGTAGTGATCACAATAGAGAAGGAAGCTGGCAGAGCACTACCTAAACTCATCTTAAATTAGCTGAGGACTTTCCTCTGGAGATACGTTAGGTCTACTCTTGCTATGGACTTTAACCTTCAAAGGATTTTACAGCTTTTACAGTGTGGCGGTAATATTATAAATTCATGTGGATAAAACTAGGGCTGAGCTACAGGAAGAGAAAGCCAGGTACTCTGCATATTCTGGAATCAAATCACAGAGTGAACTTTGTGTGAGCGTAAGTCACAGAGATGCCAAGTCTAAAACTGTACCAATCTTGTAATCAGTGTCACATAAGGCTTCATGTAAATCTTGTAGATTTAAACCAAAACTGAAACCATAGCTGCCAAAGCTAGAAATCAAAGAAGCAATTTAAATTGAGGCCAGCTAAGTGCTTTCTGATCTAGAAAATAACATATGCTCAATAAGCCCTTTTGTGCAGAATTACAATTTCTTATTCAGCTTTGACTTTTATTAAAAACTGAGCATATCAGTGCGATCCAAAGATACAAAACATATGAGAATCCACAATCAGAACATTGTGTGGGTGCCAAAAAGCTCCAAGTATCAAATGAATCTGAATGTTTGGAAAGACCTATGTCTCTTGTTTAGCTCAGCTCTTTACCTCTTCAAAAACCAGCAGAGAGAGTACTAATCAGAATGACTGAAGGTGAAATATTTGTGAGGGATATTTATTTCATTATAAATCAGTGAAAGATTCAAGCTTAGAACACAGATTTTTCCGACGACCCATCAAAGTAGAGATTTAGAAAGAAATATATATGTATATAGCATTTATATACATACATACAAATATATTACAGCATGTAAAATACTTACTTGCAATAGTGCCAGACCACCACACTATATCTGTTAAGTATGAAGTACCTGAAAGAGGAAGCATAAACATATATATTAGAAAAGTATGTAATTGCATTACTGAAACTATGAAATCATTCATATCGAAAATCAATCATTTCACCAGTCTCAACTATTAGAGACTTTTATCTCAACCTTTTAAGGCAAAAGCAGGGGAAGAAAAGCGGGGAAAAAAAACACACAGACAGAGGAAAGAGATGTCAGGTACTCAGATTTGGCCTAAATATCCAAGTTATATCTTTCTAAGGAACCTTATTAGTCAGAGGCTCCAACTATGCAATTCCAATGCTTAGATTGTTTAGAAAGCCTCTGCAATGTCAGCAAATGCTTTTGACAGGGCCATTCAATGGGATATATAGAATCACTACTAAGAGAAATGGAAACCTTTGGAAACAAATAATTTGGATAAATTAAGTTTGTTAATAGTCTCACAGTAAAATCACATGGGAGCAACTTTTTTTTGGCATGAAGTTTTGGAAGTACCTTAGGGTAGGCTAATCCTATATGTGAACATTTAGAAGTTACAGTGACCGAAGCCTTCTCCAAATTAATTAGGATGTTTCTAAGAGAGAGTTAAAATCTAGATTGTCCTATAACATCTGCCAAGTTCAAAGATGTTTAGTTTGGTTGTAATTCCATTATTAAGAGCTCTTGACTAGGAGCGCACCACAGAGTCCATGCATCACATTTTGGAAGCTCAACTTTTGTTATCAAAATATCAAAAATAACCACTCATCAGAGTAACCTCTTGTCTTCAAAGAACTCAGCTTTGGCATCACGATATCCTGCGGTTAACGTCCCCTTTCTCTTTCCAAAAACTCAGTTCTGCACTTATTTGGAAAGATGATCTCTCAAGATCTGCTGGAGCGATAGGCAATGTCATATGTAAATGGAACACTCTGAAATTCCAGGGGAAAGAAAAGGCTATAAATCAGTAATCTATAACTCCAGAGATGTATAATATATTAAGTCATTGAAAAATCACACTATATAATTGAAATGTGAGGAAAAATGACTAATGAGAATAGCCAGCTTTCGAGTGGGTGTACCCATCCTTTGGACTTTTGTTACTGCATATAAAACACTTTGTTGGGGGTACAAATTATAGAAAATATTGACTCAAGTAAGGTAATTTTGCAAAATATTTGCAGTCACCCACTGCTGTTTCTAACTAAAGCAAGGATTACTAATTGCATCCATACCATACTACAAGACTTGAAGTGGCTTGTTAATCACACAACACCTACTGAAGCCGATGGAGGGAGGAAAAAAAAAGAGGAGAGAGAGAGACATCATTTGACAGTAATGATCTTAGTTCTGACTGCAGGACTCAAGGAAGGACTTCACTGCTTCAAAGCATAACATCGACAAAAAAAAAAATACTTTATTTGCCTGTTTCCTGATTTACTCTCATAGCTGCATAATGAGCACAGCAGTAGGAAACACTAGTAATCGCTCCACAGGATGCACTCACAATCTTCAGTAATATCTCTGAAGCAGGAGATGCTTTACAGCCGGTGACAGTCGCCTACGAATAATGACAACAGCGAAACGCAGCCCTTGCCTACCACCGAACTCGGTGAGCTACTGAAAGCTCTTTAAACGTCATGGGACCCAGCTCCACCGGTGAACGGAAACTTGTTTTAGCCGTGCTGCAGGGGCAGCGTCATTTCCTCCTCGCTGGCTTTCTCAGCTCCCCTTACAACAAGATTTGCATAGACGGTGCCAACTTGACCCCTGCGATAACAGTAAGAGTCCATCACAGCCATCTTGCAGGGGAAGCCAGGTGAAGTTTATGAAACGGCGCGATTGCCCCTCGGTGCAACGGTGGGGTCGCCGTGGAGGATCCAAGAGGGGCTGGTCAGCCCGCGTGCCCAGCGCCGGCGCTCGCACGCATCCCAGCACCGCGGCCAGCACAACGCACCGCTGCCCGCGGCCCAGGGGGACCCGCGTGTTTGCAGCCTCCCTCCAGGAGGCTAAGGACAAGTAAATGGGAATCCTCAGGTTTCTCTTCGCTATACTCGAAGGGGAGCAATTGGTAATAAATCGGATACTCATGGACCGCACTCTTTTGTGAGCTCAGGTATCAGAAGAAAACACAGAAGATCTCAATATGCTGCCAATTTACCACTTTTTCTTTCTGGCTACACTGGATAGCACAGCCAGTTGCTGACTGTTTCCCCTCAAAACAACGGTAAGGCTCGGGGCTGCCACAGCATAAAAACAAAAGAGACAGCGACTCCACGCCGCTGCCGCGCTCGTCCCCAGCAAAGGCGGCCACGGGGCAGCCTTGTGCCGGGTGCCCGCAGCAGCGTGCGGAGGGGCGGCCAGCAAGGTGCTCCCGGAAAGAAACCACCCGAGCCAAAGGCAGCGCGCAGAGGAGCGCCAGCTTCGATGAAAACATCCCCAGGGAAAAACAAATGCACACACACACACATATATATATGTATATATATATATATATATATACATGCATACACACCCGCCTGTGTGCGCGCCCATGTACGTGCGCGCACGCTGCACACACACGTGC
>JAWLRI010000144.1:3500672-3535890 GCA_034781795.1 Crypturellus tataupa
AGCGGCCGCAGCGCTGCCCTCTCTGACGTCATAGCGCGGGAAGCCCCGCTCCGCTCCGGGCGCGCGGCCCTTGCGCGCTGCGGGGAGCGGCGCGGCGCGGGCCCGAGGCCGCCGCCATTCCCACCCATGCAGGTCTCGCTCCCCTCCCTCCGCACAGAGTTTCTCAAATAAATAAATGAATAGGAACCAATGAATAAATCGATAAAGGTCACCCTGCGTTTCCCGCAGGGGAAAGGACAGCTTCTCAAAAGCACAACCTTCCCAGCCACCTCGCACTTACCGAGCCCAAGGCAGCAAGCAGAGGAGTGCCGGGAATCGATGAAGATATCCCCAGGGAAAAGAAAAAAAAAAAAAAAATATATATATATATATATTCGTGCATATATATTCTGCTGGCGCAGGACCTCAGCCATGGTCAACCCTCACGGTGGGAGGAGGGAGGTGTCCCTGGCCCATGGTGGATGGTGGCAGCGGCCGGTTGGAACGGAGCCGCTTGGCCCACAAGGAGCCTTTGCTGTGCTGGGCCCAAAGGAGCCTCTGCTGTTGGGCTAGCACCTACCTCACTGCAGTCCCCGCCATCCCCAGATGCCTCCTGAAATCCATCAGCCCATAAATGGGTTGATTACTGGGGCTACGTCTGCCTGAGGAGGTGGGGTAGGGTACATGGGGTTGCTACAAGTGAAAGTGTAAGTGAAAGTGAAATAGTTTCTGTTAACTGCTAGCGCATACAGTCCGACTTCACAGCGTGAATTCTGGCATTTCCAGGAAATGAGAATTTAGAGAAGCAGCAAATTCCTGAAAAAGCTTCTCTGGTCAGCGTGTTTCTCAGCTTGCCTGGACTCTGCTTGAGGAAGCTTTCTCAGGAATGCCCAGGAAAGCTGGAATATGTGTTCTCTGTAGGGTTAGCAGCCAGAAGAGTTAACAGTAACTGCAGGACTGCTGAGAATTTTGCCTAGGTTGCTACATCGGTTCTCTCAGGTCTTCGTATAAATATTTAATACAGTGGAAAAGTGGATTCATCCTCATGAGATTTGCAAGATCTGCAAAATGAGGACGCATTAGGTGGAGGAACAGTTACCCCTTTCAATTTTGCAAAACACTATACAAAGACAGAGGTGAAGATGAATACAGGCTATGAAGATAAATACAGGCTACAGTTATAAATATCAGTTTCTGGCTTATATGCAGTCTCCTAATGTGTACAATAAAATTTATGATAGGAAATAATTTATGCTTTCACAGTAGGGAAAATGATGTAACAGCCTTTGCAACAAATACTGTGTCTTTGAACAAAACTCAGATCTGAACAATTCCTTTACTCAAAATCTCTCTCTGACCTAGGAAGAACAAGACAAAAAGAGATATTAGGGATGTCAAAAGTTTCCTTTTTCTCCAACCATACCATTTTTATCTCCAAATTATACCTTTATAAAATACAGAACTGGATAGGTAGTTCTAAGTATGCTCTAGTCAGTTAGCTGACATTATACTTGGAGTATAATAATTAATCATAGTAGTTTTAAGGGCTAATGATGGGCTAAAATAATAATAAACATATTGCTGATTAGTATTAGCAAGTATCTCGAAAAACAGAGCCTGACTAGACTAATGTCTCGTAAGATCCCTTCATTCCAAAAAAAAAAAAAATCTGCATTATCTAGATATTTTGAACCAAAGCATAAGGGGACCTCAAAGAAAAGAGTTCTTTTCATGACTTTAATAGCAATTAGATGAGTTTTGTTAAACCACATTCATTATATAAGCTACTCATTCCATCTAGTGATGCCCATCTAGTTTTCTGAGACTTAGTTTTGTAGTGACAGCATTATTCCTCCTGCCACAGTCACGTAAACACATTTGTAGTATTGCAAAACAATGTGCTTTGGGTTAGTTTGGCTCCTACATCGCCCTGTTGCAATATTGCTGATGTTGCAATGGTTTGATGTCTCATGAAACCCCCAAAGTGAACGCCCATACTAGGCCTCTCTTCCTCTCCATCGTTCTTATCTAACTCCAATCTAAAGTAGGCAGTGAAATACTATTTGCTTTTAACTAAATTACTTTCCCCCAAAGTTCCTTTGGAAGCATTATTCATAATCCTTCTCTATCCTTCACACTCAGCTCTGCTGTGGTTCCCAACTTGTTGGCCACTAACTGCTTAATTTATGCAAAATGTGAAAGCAGGTGTGTAAAAGTACACAGGCTGCTTTCCAGAGGTAGCCAGCTCTGTTCTGCAACTCAGTAGCAATGCAGGTGTTCAGAATATGTTGTTTTACGAGTTGCTTTAATAGGTAGGGAAAGGATGAGTGATTGAGCGTGCACACGTGTGTGCATCAGGATTTTTGGAGCAGGGGGAATGGTAGACTCCTTCCATGTAGGGATAGATTTTTTTCTGGAGGCTAGATTTGACAGAGGTAGAAAAATGTTTGTGCCTGAACTAAAGAAGCATTTTTTTTTCCTTTTCTGTAATGGCTTGGGTTCCTTTGATTCATTTATTTTCTGAATTTAAAATAAAAATGTTTTTTTTTTTCTCTAATTCATGTAGCTGTTACAGTCTTTCCTCTAGACCAGAAGAAAGTGAGATCATTGCGTATGCGATGCAGACTGAGAATACAGAAGCTGTGCCCAGACGGTGATCTGGAAGCTCCGATGAAGCCGCGGGGAGGGCAGCGGTGCAGGTCTACCAACAGCGGTAACAGGCTCCCAGGACGCTGTGGTAATCCTGCCCAGCAGCAGCACTGGGCGGATCAGCCTTGCCAGCAGTTAAACCACTAGGAACTGCAGAGAGAAAGGCAAGAAGACAGGCACAATTCTTGCTGTGTTTTCTGCCTCATGATACCCAAAGCCTGCAGTTAAGTGCGGTGATATAAGGCCTACTGTGTAATGGTCCCCTGAAGGTAACACCCTTTCTGAGGAGTCTCAAAGGCTTCTGCCACAACCGGTTTTATACCCCAGATATGAAAAGGCTCTGCTTTGCGGAGATAGTGACTTGAATCTTGATCTTCATCCAGCTTTTGTCTTGCCGTGAACATGCATAGCTGTGAAGGGGAGAATGCACAGAAGCCTACTTAACCTACTAAAATGTTACGCTACTGCACTGATGGGTCTTGTCAACTCTTTTGCTCTCCTCCACTCCATTAATAGGCACTTTATTAAACTGGATTATGAAAGAGAATATACAGTCTATAGGCCAGGTGAGAGATTTCTGAGTTTATAGTCTTGTGTAATGTAGCCTTGAGCTCTACTAGACTTTAGGCAGCGGCCGTAAGACTGCTGAAAACATCTTCAGGGATGGGGAGAAGACAACTGTGCCCAGCATTGCATATCTGAAACTGCAACAAAATGCTGTATATGTCCTCTGTGCAGTATGGGACCTCACACAGGCATCTATGGTCTCTCTGTCCTATGCATTCGAACAAGAAAGGCAGCCCTTGGGAAATACTGGCTCCTTTCCAGGACAGAACAGGCTGCAAATCAACACAATCCAGCACAGTCTGAAATTGAGTGGAAAAATGGGACCAAGTTATGTTTTATTTGTTAAAGGACCTAAGGTTCACACAGTGGAGCTGTTATCAGTGTGCAATTCTTGAAGTCTGTAATGAATAATAGAATTTTGCTGCCACTTCTGCCCATGGAAAACAATTTATGAGCTGAATGACAATGGTCATTTATAATTTTGGGGGGTTTGGAGAATTTCGTCTTTCTTCCTGGAGAGATGGTGCAAGACTGATGTTAAGTTATCGACACAGAAAGCATGGGAGAGCTATTGCAGATAGATATTGCAGATGTAAGAGATACCATTTCATCTCTTCCGCAGGGAAGACTCTTTGCAGAGAGAATCAGTCCTTTGTGCTGCAGGCAGAAGCTAAACTAGGCAGCTGGTTTTGATGTTCATGATCAGACTGGAGTGAACCCATTTAAATTAGCATCA
Organism: Crypturellus tataupa; assembly: GCA_034781795.1. Classification (NCBI taxonomy): domain Eukaryota; kingdom Metazoa; phylum Chordata; class Aves; order Tinamiformes; family Tinamidae; genus Crypturellus; species Crypturellus tataupa. The sequence goes on from JAWLRI010000144.1 coordinate 3,504,604, forward strand.
TGTCTACTCAGATGTGCTGTGCAGAAATCATTTCTAGATCCCTAGTGAATAGGGAACAGAGGAAAAAAAACACAGATTTTTCCAGTTAATCTTGTAGCAGATGGTGTAGTCCAATTACATCAGTTGCTAAGTCTAATCAAGGCTTGGTCTTCAGAGCTGACTTCCAGAAGTCGAATCCAGCATCTTAATGCAGTGCATATAGTATATTTGTATGCAGCTCTTTGTCTTCATCTATTGGAAGGCTGGTGGTGAATGCTTAGTGCATGCTAGTATTTTAGCATGAGTCTTCAGGATAAGTATTCCTATGAAGGTATGGTAATCACAATCATTTAAAAAAAGGTGATTCATGACAATGTTGGGTGCAAGAAATTTGCCTGCCTTTCCTATATATTGACTATTAATTAGTTACATCAATCTTCTGCTTTGGTTAAAGGAAATTCAGGGCTGTATTTCAGACTTAGATGTTGTTATAGGTACATTATTGTAAGTTTTGATATGTTGATCTAAGCCACTTCTTGAGCTGCATACCCAACTGGTGTGAAGTTATCCTTGAATCTCCTCTAGAGCCAGTATCTTCATGCTGGCCATCGATGAGCTGAGGGAGCAGACACTGAGTTTTAGGGTATGCTTTGGAGAACTCTACAATAATTCTCTGAAATTGAGAAGTTTAGTTGTGTTCTCTTCAGTAATCAAGTAAACTCCTACGTAAGAGTAACTAGGTGATTCCAACAGTGAGCATCTGGGCTTTTTACTACGCTGTTCTTCAGAAAATTGTCTTTTCTAGCAGACACCTTGGAGAATGCAGTGGTCAGCTGCCTGCTTTTGAAATCATCTTTGTTCAATGGCACTCTGTAAGGCAGAGTGCACCCTTTGTTACAACTCTGTACTCCAAAGTCTGAGTTTCACTGTGAAGTTTATTTTTGTATGGGTGCTTCTGAAGGGGGTTTAAGGCAATATTATTTCAAGACTGCAAATGCACAAACATATATCTGAATTGTAATTTCTTGTCATCAAATTAAGATAGTAATAGAGTTTAAAAAAAGAATGGCCCATATCTTCCTGCTTGAAGCTTCACTTTCAGCTGACCATGCCTTTGCAAATCCTGTGAGACCCTGAGTTCCTGCTCCCTATGTGGGACACAATTATTCAATTCTGGGTGTTTACAATATGCCACCAATTCGGTAATGCGTTTGATCTACCAAATGTGTCTTCTCAGCAGAAAAGTCTACATCTCTGGCTTCAGTCATGGTTGCTCCTAGAGGTCACACAGATTCCCTTGATGGCACAAAGAAACAGCCTGCCCTGAGCAGGCTGCTCTAAGAGAACAGTCCTCAGAAGCTGGGTCCTAACAGGAGAAAAGGTCTTGGGCAAGATGTTTCTGGAGGGAGGCTACCAAAAAGTGCATGGTATAAAAAATGTTTCCATTAAGTTCCTCTGCTCCGGGTTGGAGTAACCACAGAGAAACCAAGAGCAAACAGTGATATCTGCCATTTAGATTCCTTCTCCCCTTTTTTTAAAAAAATATTTAGCATAAAGCTGGTTTGAGAGTTGTAATGAAAGCTACCTGTGGTAGTGACACATCTAGGCTGGAAGGAGACCAGCTGGCCTGAGGTTATTCTCACTGTGTTCATCAGATGTTCAGTATTATCACATAATCACTGCATATGCTGCAATCTGCTGCAATCTTTTAATAAACCAAGGTTGTATTTTTATTAAGGATAACTTTCAGAACTTTTCAGAACTGACAATATCAGGAAGACATTTTCACCTTCTAGTGAAATTAATTCATGTTCTAAAAAGCCTGGCAATGTCTACACTCAAAGCAATACTTTTCTTAGCAGTCATGGTGCTTATTATATGATAGGTCAGTCTTAATGTCCTGTTGTGCATCATGGATCCTAACAGAAAACAAGGTTTAGTGATGACTGAAATGCTTGGATTAAATTGGCCTGAGTTCAGGCAAAGCAACAGATAAGAATGCTAATTGATTTAGGTTAAAATTGGAAGTCTGTTTCTAATTTTTAGCAGATAAAGTATCATGCATGTGGGACAGTTTTTAGACTGAATGGATGAAGTCCTTCCTATTTCTGCTATCTCACTTCTTTGTTTCGTGTTTCTTAAATATGTGTCTATCATAAGGACTTCTTTACTATTGTTAGCTTGTAAAATATTTGCTCAAAAGATGTCAGCTCCTTTTACAGTTCTAGAACTAGTTTGTGCAGTATTGTGCTTATATAGATATATGAAAGTCATGATTACTGGCACCATGACAACCAATGACTTGCACACGAGAGATATTAGATTTGCTAAACTCCTAGAATGAGCTCCGAGAACAGGAATGCGTGTGTTGAACTCTAACTTTAGAGTACCTACAAACATTTACTGACTATATGAGATGTCCAGCAAGTAGTGCAGGTAGCATCAACCTTCAGGGCAAGTTATCAGACTGCAGACATATAAATTAACCTTCACGTACATCATACTATCTCTGTTTTTAAGGATAAAGGCTTTTAACTGCTGCTGAGGTGAGTGAGATTTTGCAGTGCGGAGTAAAGTATGACTTTAACAAATGTTAGTGTCATAGTCTAATGATCTAGTCTTCAACTCAGTGCAGTAATGATATTCCTTTGTCAAATAAATGTGACTTAAAAAAAGAAACAGAACAAAACAAGACCTTTAAAAGGGAGCCTGTGAATAAAAGAGTATTTTTAAATCTTTTGTCTCAGGACATTTTTCTTTCAAATGTGGCTGACTGCTTACTAGCACTATGAAAGGCAGGTATTATAACTGCTGCTACAGCATGTCTAGCAGGAGAACACCAAGAATGTTTGAGACTTCTTCCTCCCTGTGACTTAGCAAGTAGCTAGAGTATAATTCTCTATCTTAATGTTTCTTTTGGACTCGTGTGTGTCAGACTGTAGTTTTGCCAGGCCCCAAAATTAATATTTGGGAGGCTTCCCTCTTTTGACCTTTAAATAAATAATTATTGTGTCTGCTTTTCTTTCCTTTCAACTTATTCTGCCTGTTTTGAGCTCATGGACAATGATAGATGTGCCAAAACCTGCCAGACTTGGAGATGGGAAGGCATTTAGCCACTGTTAGAGTTTCTGCTCCTCAAAATGAGAAAAAGCCAACAGAGATCCCCTTTGAGACAGGCATTATTCCGATGCAGAGCTATGAAGAATGTGCCAGGCGCAGTTATCATGTAAGAAAACAGAATCCTTAGCTCATGAGACAGAATTATACTTCACTAATACTGCACTGCCTCCAAGGCTACTTACTTTCTGGCTTAGGAGGAAGATGAATATTTTGGGTAGAGACTGTTCCAGCATGGCTTTTCCCTCTGCAGGTGACAATACTCACGTCAAGCCTTTTTGCCAGGGAAATAGCTGGGGAGTGTGGGGTATGTAATCCTCCTGTTATCCTTGACAAGTGATAGGGCACAACCTAGCTGAACAGTTGCTCCCAATACACTGGGATGTAAAAATGCTCTTCTCTGTAGACCTTGGGCACATGCATTGTAAAGACACAGTCTCTTACCAAATGACCTAAATAACCATGAAAACAGTAACTGGAGAATCAAAGCATGGTTTGTCTTGCTGCAAAAAGGTAGCCTACAGCCAGTTACTTAATGAAATGACCACCTTGCTCATGCTTGCATAAGCTCAGCAAGAGGTTCTTGCTGAGCACCTTATGAAAGATTCTGTGCACTGCATGGATTTTTTTTCTGTCAAGTAAGAAAACAGCCTGCTATTTGTGGTAGTGCCTAAAGCAAACACATGCAAACACTTGCTCATCTGAACTGTGAAATTAATGTATTATAGTTAGCCTCCAGTATTTAAGTACTGAGCTCTTTTCAGTATTTGAGATTAACTACATGGTACTAATATGAGTGTCAAGCAGGAAGTGGAAGACCTTGATGCTACTTAATTGTCTTTGCTGTAATCCTTCTTTTCCATTGGTTTGCTAATATTTGGGCATATTTTTCAATGCACAGAGGATTGCAGATAGGATTATACACATTTTTTTTTCTTGAGTATACAATGTTTATTCACTGATAAAAACACATATTTGATAGCTAGAGCTAATTTGCTTGGCCAATGAGCAGTACTACACTCAGCATGCAAGTGCAGGACAAGAAGTGCCTGTTGACCAGACAGTTGTATCAATTGCATGGGAAAATATCTGTCTTCATTGCTAAGGTCTCTCTTCTCATCATCCATCTTCCTGAGAAGCTGCCTGCCAACTACTTGCCTCTTTTCCTCTTCAGTTTTATAATTTTCACATTACTTTTTTTCTCTTGAGTCCTTGAGTTAATAACTAATACCAGTCAACAATTTAACTTATTTGATTTTGCTTATCTTTTCTGGTCTTATCCCTCTTACTGCCCTCCAAAACTTCTTCAGCAAAGCCACACATCTCTGCTTCCCTCAGCTGGGCCCTTGGCTGTGGGCTACAGTTAATGGTGTTTGGAGAGGACAAAGTGCACTTTAGTACGGTGGTTCTCAAACTGAAAATGGTTCCCATACTGGGGAGCCGGGGTATGCATCTCACAGTGAGGGAAAATGGTCCGTCCCCATGGAGCTGCTGAGAGATGAGTAGGGAAAAGATGGCTGAGGAATGGAGACAGGAGATGAAGTGGTGTGTGAAAGGTTCCCTCTGAGTGCAGAGACAGGCAGCACCAAAAAGAGGGTTGAGGCAATCTGTGGGTTTTGAGAGTGAATTGTTGAAAGAAAAAAAAAATCACATTGTGTCTGGTCATGGTGTCCTTGCTGATGCACTCTTCTTGGTGAGATGCTGGGGTTTTATTTTGTTTGTTTGTTTTGTTCGTTGTTTCTGTGGCTATCAGTGGTCATAGACTTACCTTGCTTCCATCTCCATCAGGAACTGTCAGGAACTCCTTCTCGCTATATCCTCTCTTCACTCACTGGCCTCTCCTTGCTGTGTCCTCTGCTGCCCTCCAACCAGCACTCCCTCTGCATACATTGAAATCAAAAGCAATTCTTACATGGGAGGAGGGCTAAAATAACAGATTTTACTTCTGGTGAGGGGGATGTAAAAAAAAGAAATCTGAGAACTGATGGCTAAGTTCATCATCTCCCACACTGCTGAGGAGGAAATTGCACTTTGAATCCCAAAATAGCACAACAACAGAAAGCCTAAATGCACTTTGCGCATAAATGATCGGGGTTTTTCCTTTGTCAGAGGAAATCTCTGTAGGGGCTGAGTCATACCAGTACCTGGCAAGTACCTGGATGGCTCCCAGCAGAACAGCTAGGGGACAGCCAGATGTTCACCCTGAAGAGTTTGCAGGTACCATCCATCCATTTCGCTCTGGTCCTTCTGGGCACTTGCCCAGGCTGTCAACCTTGCCCAGCAGTGACTCAGGTGTAAATATTTCAGTGCATCACTCTTGGCAAACTTCACTTTCCTTTGGGGTGCTGCTTAGAAGTTCTCTTTCCATTAGAAGGAGCCTTAGATTTATCTCCTGCCATCACATAACTGTCATTGGTAGGAACTTCAAGCTGAATCATTTACATGTACACAAAAAAGTGCTCACAAAACTGTACTTTGGCTGCTAATTTTTACTTTCTACATGTGTGATAGTTTCGTCCCTTTCTTCTCTGTTTCCGTCTCTGCTGTTTTTGGTAGACACTTTTTGTTCTTTGATGTTATCTTCATACTTTCATACTCTTCCTATTCTACTCAACAAAGTATTTTCTGTTTGGTTATCCATGTTCTAATAGGTCATGTTTTTGAAGGACTAAAGCTTTGTACTTGCTACCTCCTTTTTAGTCAGATATTTAAATATTAATGCAATCAGCCTCTTATGTTCAAACCCCTCGTTGCAAGACTTTAATGGAAAATGAAGATAGTTTTTTGAACTTCTATGCAACAGTAATCATTAACTTTGACCACCTACCTGTATGTTGGAATTAAATGAACAACATCCCTGCTGTGAAACATTTTTTTTTTCAGTATAACAAATCCTTGTAAACTGAATCAGCAACTCAACTGTATGCAGTATGTATATCTTTATACAGAGGTGGTTATCTTGAGAGTCTGACCAATTTACAGGACTCATTGGGTTAAACACAGAGCATATTTAAAATCAAAGGAATTAAGTTAAAAAGAGTCCAAACTCAGTTTTCCCCTGCAACTGGGAGAGTGTATGCTGATAGTACAACACTGGATCACAAAGCTGAGAATCTCAGTAGATGTACAACATAAGTAGAGATCAAAGGATATATGGACTTATTTTGGGAAGGAGGCTACTGTGAGACAGAAGTCCTAAATTTCTTGGAGAGACACAATTATGGAATGATTGAGGTCGGAAGGGATCTTTGGATATCATCTAGTCCAACTATCTTCAGAAACAGGATCACCTAGAATGAACAAAGAAAGAGAAGCTGAAAGATACCAGATGACAAAGAAGTCCAAGCAGACGGGGCAGTTGTGTTAAAATTTGGCCCAAGCAGGGCCATTTGATTTAGCTCACCTGGGACCTCTAGCCACTCTTCCTCTTATTATTGATGCAGAAGCTCCATTTAAGGTCTGGCCCAAGCCTGAGCTATGTCACAAGGGTTCCTGAACTCCTGTTTGGATTTCCTGGACTGGCCTCTGACATGATTTCTCACCCTGCCATTGCCTGGTATTTGTTGAACTTGGTAGAACACATTACTGTCACCACCCTGGTCTACTTGCCCATCTCTGTCACCATGGGATTGTGCCCTGCCTGTGACATCTTTGGCTCCTGGCTTGCCTTTCCTTGAGGATTTGCATTACACTCACTGGCTGTTCCCTAACATGGTTATACACTTCTAAGGGCTTCTGTGCAATTTGTTTAAACAAAATCCTTTACTGTGGGTCACCTATACTCCTTTTCCATATTCCCTTTAGGACATAAACGCGGTCAAGCTTCTAATATTCAAGACACTCCCAATGAAAATTGAAGATAAAATGTTATTCTTTGCTTTGAAAAGCTGAATATTTTCTGAATCAAAGCCTGTCAAAGCTTGGTTTAGCTTCCAGCCTCTGTGGAAACTTAACAATCCTGACCTTATTCATACTTTTAACTGTGAAATGGGAAAAATAATGCCATCTTAATGAACAGGTAATTGTAAAGAACTTCATTAATACTGATCTTTTGTTTACAAGAGTCTGGTTCTGCTCCTTAATAGTTTTCTAATGTAGTTAACAAAACATAGACTTAATCTGAGACTCTGACAGCAGACTAGGTCACTTTCCCTCATCCTATAAGATGTTAAAATGTGCCCATGTCTGACATGTCTGAATTCTTAATTTGGAAAGCTTATTTCCATCAGCAATTTGTTTCTGGGTTTCTATTTTTTTCACTTAAAAAAAAAAATTTCTTTCCTAAACACTTAGTGCAGTCTACCCTTCACCCAAAATTCGAGAGGTCACTGAGGAAATAAAAGGAATAAGCACACCTTGAATTTAAGTAGTACACTGCTGTACATGAGTGAGAGAGACCTCTGGGCTCAGTGCAACCATCTTCATGTGAGATGCAGACTTTGGGCAAGGGATGTATTATCACTGGGATTTCTGTAGGGATTTCTGTATAACATAATATAGTATAATATAATATTAATATAATATTCTGATGGGCAATATAACAATGTCCATCTTGCCTCCAGCCAGAGTTGAACAGCAGTTATACAGAAGAATAATATCTATTTACATCTGTTTTTACATGTTTGAGATACCTAGTAGGTAATCTATAACTGTGTGTTTCAAAACTTCTTTGAATATATTATACGCAGGCCACATCCAGGGGCACGTTGACCCTGTTTGTGAGGTGCATGACTCAGGGTGGCGAGGTGCTTTGGTGGACTTGTAGCTGGGTTAAATGTACCACACTCTTCCTATTTGCCTTGACCACACTCAAGACCTCCATTTGCTGTGAGGGTGATGGTGGCGATGGCGGCATTCATGAGCCTGGCTATAGCAGTCTGGCAAGAAGAACAAGGCTGGGGAGCACTGCCATGGAGTGGTGGAAAGCGGTTGTGGCTTGCGCTTGCTGTGGGGGAACCTGCCAGTCAGCTCATAGCTGCATGGAGTCTCCTGAGGATTCACGGGTGTGGAGGGGGGAGCCTTGCTGCGCGCCTCAGGTACCTGCACACGGCATCACTTTTCTGGACTCTGCTTCTGGTTCCTGCCAGGAGCTGCTTCCAGCATTTGCAGATGCTGCCTCTTGCTGGGACAGAGCGGTTCCTGGTTAGGGAGGGTTCAGTCCTCTGTTAGGAGTCCTGGGGATTCACCAGAGCTGGACAAGCCTGAGCCCAGTGTCTATATGAAGGGGAAAAGGCAAGTGATGCAAAGCGCTGATCTGCTGACCCAGCCTGATGGAGGTTTGCTGCTTGCCATGTGCCAGGATCCAGGATGCTGCAGAGGGGCTGCCAAGGCTCTTCTGACCTTCGACATGAACTTGTCCAGCAGGTCAATGCATGGCTGCATGGCTGATATCACAGGCAGGGTTTTGACCTCTAGGCTTTGATGAGAAACGAGGGCTCCTCAACAAAGATGAGCTACAAAGATGAGCCAAGCTGGGCAAGATGAGCAGGGTTGCTAGCTCAGTGAGGAGGATTTTAAAATAGGTATGTGGGGGACAGTTACCAGAGCTGTAGAGTAAAGAGGGAAGCTGGGTAAAAGCTGCACAACTTGGGATCGCCTCAAATGCTCGTACTGAAATCTGCATCATGTGGAGGACAACCAGGAGGAGTTACTAGTTCCTGCACGGCTGCAGAGCCGTGGCCTACTGGCAGTACAGATGTGTCACTGGGGCAGGAAAGGTAAGGACCATCAGGCAATATGTCATAGCTTTTCTCAATTTATTAAGTGCACCAGGCAAAGCAAAAGCTGTCAGTGAGAGCTTTGCACTCACACACAATCACTAAACACAATTATAATCAAGAGAAACTCAGGCAAATCACCACTCCATTGAGCTGGCACAGCCCAGCCTAGGGGAGAACTGACACTACAATTGTTCTCAGTGCTGGTCTCAAAGTTCCTTGGTAGCAATGAGAAATGGTTTCGCCTTGGTGCTTTTGCTCCTGTGCCATGTGGAATCCCCGCATAACATTTCCTCCACTCCCTGTTAATGGAAGGTCCTTATAGCCAGATGTCGGCACACTCTTCCAATCAAATTAGATGGCCCCAGCTGAGCACCTTTCCAGCAATTTCTGGTTTTGCTCTCCTGCCACTTGTTGATCCACAGCTTGCACCAAGGCTTATCACATGTGGTTTGTTTTCATCATCCTGTCAGCCACAGCTCATGGCACTTCGCTACTCAACTCTCGATCAAGGCGAGGTTGTGATGCCGCTGTGGCATGGTGGGATAGCTCTCATGACCAGAGTGCTGCAATAGGCTCTTCAGGAAAGGCATGGTGGGAAGGTGAGGAGAACTTGCACTCTGTGTAAAGAAGTGGCTTGAATGGGCTTATCTAGGGACAAATGATAAAAGCAATACTAGAGTATGTGCATGGAACAGGGGATAGACCAGCACAATTGATGTCGCAGTAATCTGCTGCAGATAACTTTATAAAAATAAGAGGTAGATGAAGTCTTCTTTAGTCAGAAGGAAAGAGCCTAACAGTCACAGGCACCAGTATGGGCACTCATGAGTGACTGACCAGTATGTACTGAAAGGGCTGTACAGCTGAGCACAAGCAATCAGGGAGATTACTGGAAAGTATTAAAGACAATTTCTTAATACAGGTGAACTTGCAGATACTTTGTCGGACCTGATACTAACGAACAGGAAAATACTTGATAAAGAGAGTTGAGGCAGTCTTGGTTGCTGTGATCACAAGACTCCAGAATTTAAGACCTTGAGAGTAGTGAGCAAGATAAACAGCAGAATAACAACCGTGGACTGCAGAAAAGTAGATTTTGGCCTGTTCAAGTACCTACTTGGCAGTATGCCAAGGGAAACTACTCTAGAGGGCAAAGGTGTCCAGGACAGCTGGTTGATCTTCAAGGACAGCCTACTCAGAGCATAGGAATGGTTTCATTGAGTGTGTAGAAAAATGCGCAAGTGTGGCAGGAGGCCAGGATGAGTGAATATGAAGCTCCTGACAACTCAAATGTGAAGAAAAAGTAGAGAGAAAGTGGAAATATGACTTTAGGAGGAAAACAGAGACATTGCCTGCATATGTAATAAGTAAAGCCAAAACTCATCTGACAAGGGAGGCAAACATAACAAGGAAGATTTCTGTGAGTGCACTGACAGCAATAGGGAGTGAAGGAGAATGCAGGTCCATTGCTCCATGGGCTGGGAGAACCTATTGACAAGGAACATGGAATTGACTGAGGTATTCCATGCTTTTTTATCTCAGTTTTCACTAGTAAGGTTTGCTTTCAGGTCACACAGTCCTTGAGCCTCCCAGCAGAATCTGTGGGAGAGGAAGACAGAGTCAGAGATTGCTTAATCCTTTTAGACATACATAAATCCATGGGACAGGATGTGTTGTACCTGAGGGTGCTGAAGGAACTGGTAGATGTCATTGTGAGGGTGCTCTCATCTATGGTTCAGGGCAATTGGAGGAGATTCCTGATGACTGCAAAAAAAACGGCAAGAATTACACACCTTTTAGAGAAGGGCAAGGAGGAGGTCTGCAAGGATCTACAGACTGGTGTGCCTTACCTCAGATCCTAGGAAGGTTATGGAGTAAGTCTTCCTAGAAGCCATTTCTCAACACATGAAAGAGGGTGGTGACTGGGAGCAGCCAGTACAGATTTACCAAAGACATGTTATGCCTGGCCAACGTGATTGCTTTCTACGATGAGGTGACCAGAGAACAGGAGTGCAGTAGGTGTTGTAATCCTTGACCTCAGGAAGGTCCTTGATGCAGTCTCCCATAGTTTCCTTATAACTAAGTTGGTGAGATACGGGCTGTGTAAGTGGATGCTAAGATGGCTGCAAAACTGGTTGTATTGCTGCATTCACGGCTGGGAGAGGTGCTGCATCCCCAAGACTGTTGAAGATGGAGCATATGACATGAGCAGAAAGGCAACAGGATCTATTCAGGGTTAACTAGGTAATTTGCTGGCCAAGGAGACAGGTTATATTTATATCTGACTGGATGATACAGAGAAGACAGAGCTAGAATGTTCTTGGAGCTGCACAGTGGTACGAAGAGAGACAAGAAGCGCAAGTTAAAACATGGGGAAATTCCAATTAGAGATAAGCTTTTTTCTTTATATTTTAAATGAGAGTGGCCCAATGCTGAAGCAGGGCGCAGAGAGGTAGCAGAATTTCTATCCTGGAAGTCTTTTGACTCAGCTGGACATGGCCCTGAGCAACCCAATCTACTTCAACCTGCTTCAAGCAGGAAACCCAACTGCCTAAAACATTGTATGACTCTATGGCTGGTTAGGGTATTAAAATTAGCACACTAAATAGTGGTGAAAGTCATCCAATTTGTGAATAGTTTAGTAGTGCTAGTACTTTAGTGTGGGTAGTTTAGTGGTCTTTAAGAATTTCAGGACAAAAAAAAAGGAATAAATTTCTGATTTGAGGGACTGACTAAGAGACACTTTCCTCACACACACTTTTTCCTTTGTTAAAGGCTCATCTAATTTACAAGATGCCGACTCAGTATCTGGATTTTTTGTTTGTTTGTTTGTTTTCCAATAAGCACATGACACCGTGACAGAAAGATGGGCCCAAGTTGAACTGTCAGAGTGGGAAGGAGGGAGGGTTTTACTTTTGACTAGGTTTGTTGTGATGGAGAATACAAAAGATTAAAGGCCAGAGAAAAACATGATGGCTGATTTGCGAGTAAGGAGAGGAAAGGACTGTGAGCAGGGGAAAGGGCATTAGCTGCAGGCTGTAAAGGCAAAGAGACACAGAACCAGATAGAAAATGTTTAGGTCAGCTATGTGGAAGTAAGAGGGGGGATTCTGGCATTAGAAAGTGTTTGCTATCCAGGGCAAAATTTGGCTTTAAGAGAAAGGTCACAGGGATTATGCTGGTCACTGTCACTAACAGGGTGAAAAAAAATGACGCTTTTTAATTTTTTTTTTAATAATTTTTTTTTTTTTTTTGCTAGGCATCTTCATTTTTAAAGGCTATGGCACTCTAATTCACATATCCTACATTTCAGTCAGAGGGCTTGCTTCATTAAATTTCCTTAAAAATAAAGGTGGAAAGTATGGGCCTTAGAATACTCCAGTTTAGATTTAATGTCTAAAGTGGATAGAGGAATTAAAAGGTATCATAGAAATTATAGCACAGAAAATTCTAGTACATGCACTTTCATCAAATCACTTTTGGTAGGAACAAAACATTTGCAAACTTCAGATTTAATTATCTGAAGGTGCTTATTTATGCATATCATTCAAAGATCTCTAATATAACCTTCAGTTTAGCTGGGTACATCATTAAACACCCTGTTGAACTGGTCATGCTCCCTCCCCCACTTCCGTGCTATATTTTTCCCTAACAGTATAGACATGCTTGAAAAAAAAGTAGAGCAAAAGAATGCTTTCGTTTTTTATCACGAGTTTATCCCCTTGAAAGAAAGAGTTAGATTAGAGCTTTTGACTGACAATCAAAACTCATCAGGAAGTAGCAGAGCGAATTTTACATATGACTCTCCTCTCAGCCTCCCTCATTTTTGTTGCTCACTATACATGTTCCTCCCACAATGCGGAGCTCTCTCACAAGGGAAACAGGTGGATGTACTGCCCTAAGCCTACACTGAAAAGCAGCACTATACTAAATTCTTGGGAAATACGCCATCATTTTGGAGGGGAGGATGGTTAGTGAAGAGTGTCTATAGTGTATTTACTTCCTTTTTCTAATGCCTAAAAATACTTTCTATTCACTTACTGAAAGAAATCTAATGCTTAAGATAAGAAATAAGCCATCAGGCAAATGCTTTTATCTGTCAGGTTAGCTGCAGTCCTTTGTTGTCTGGGTCCTTTTCTCACTTACATAGCACTGAACTTGATTTTTATAAATTAAACATATGAGTTACATTAGATGGCTCCATCAAGGGCAAGGTCTCAGAAAGCTCAGCAGTTCCTCAAAGACATGGGCAGATAGTGCAAAATACGCAAAAAAAAATAGGGTCTTAAGTGCATATCTGAAAGGAACACTTCTCATTTCTTTCAGAAAGATAACCCATTTTAAACCCTTAGAAGCTAAGGTGAGAACTGATCCCAACCTTCGGCAAATCTCATTTGTAGACTATTTCAGAAGAGCTTGCTGATGCCAGCAGATCTGTTTGTACTACACAGTTCCCTGTACCTGCACAAAAAACATAGATTTACTTCTCTCCTTTATGGCCAAAGAGGGCAAAGGTGTCTGGAAGTCAGAAAGACTTTTTATTGTTTTACAGGTCTTGATATAGTTTAATTCTGTGCTACGTAGCTATGAAAATGGAGAGCGCTAGTACGTGTGTTTTCCTGATGAGAGAATTTTGTAACTTGCCTCTGCTGTAACCTGGGAATGTCGTGCGTTGCATCTCAGCTGCCAGCTGGGCCTGCTGGCAGGGGACAGGAGGTAGATAAGGCTCTTCTCGAAGGACCCACAGGAAGAGCAGACAGCATCAGCATCAGCAAGGAGGGAGCAAGAACAAAGAGGGAAGACCACTCCTAGGAGAAGCAAGTTGCCTACCTCTGCAGAGGGCAGGCCCACACAGGCTTCAAAGGTAACATTAAAGATTTTACTCAGATTCACCTCTAGGACCTCTGCACTTGATTAGCATAAAAAGCAACTGTGCTTTTAGCTTGGAAGGAGAAAGGACACTGCTGTACAAGTCCTGCTTGCAAATCTTTTTAAAAGGAGGGCTCATCCAGCAGTCCTGAAGCTTTCCTATTACAGCACAACGCAACATGCAACAAAATTAATTTATAGAAGTCCTTTGGCATGTGTACTTTAGGAGAAAGAGAGGGAGGAGTGAGATGTGGTGCTGTCACTGGCTGACTCATGGTCCGCTGAGCCATGGAGAAAGGTATAACTTCCAAATGGGTTGTGTATATTCCTACAGCCACAATATTTTGTATTCTTAATTCTGTGAATCTCTGAATCAAAACACAGTACCTCTTATTTTTCTACCCTTTGATTTTAAAGACTGCCATTTATATGAAAATAGCTGAGCCTGCAGCTTGTCATTTATATTGCATGCATACTAAGACCATCCTAAGTTACTTATCTTATGCCCAACTACCTTATTAACCTTTAAATCAATAAGATTTATTTATAGTATTTTTCTGTATGTTCACTCAAAGTTGTAACTGGGAAAACTGTATTATCACAAGCATTGATAAAATTCAGAAGGAAAATAAGTCCTTAGACCTATCTATGAGAAGAGGAAAGATCTGGAGAAAAGCGAGGGACCTACTTGTTCTTCTACTAAAAGAGCTTCAGGGCTTTACAACATCTATAGCCTTGCCCAGGATTTTGCTATGTTTTAAGGAGAGGCTGAGCAGGCTGAAGCTCTTAACCAGTGACTAGGAGATATTTCTGTAAGTATTCCTCAGGAAATCAGAGGGAGAGTTCCTACTTTTAGCACTCACTGTGTATGAGTGCTCAGTTGTGTAAGATGCTGTGCTAAAAGATAGTGATGAATGTGGCTACTCAGCTCTGCAATCTTTCCACGGAATTGCTGAGAAAAAAGCTATGCTTGTTAAACTCTTTTCTCTTGGTCATAACTCTAAATAGACTTGGGCTCAAACTTTTCATTCTCGATCTCAACCCAAAGAGGACTGAGATAAAGTTAGGAGGTCGTATGCTTACCTATGTGAAGTATTACTATGATACCTTAAAGATTATTTAACTGAAGACCTGTATTGACACAGAGTTAAGGCTTAAAATACTCATGCACCCAACAAAGAGATACAAAAGTTTTTGTGTGTGTATATATACATATGTATACTTCCTTACACCATTAAAGCCATGTGCATATATATGTTATTCCTTAAGGCTGATGGAAAAAATAGATTTAAGGAAAGGGAACACTGGCTTGTAATTTTACTTTTCCAGGTTCCTTGAAGTCCAGAGCATAGACAGCAGGGAGAATGGAGGATAAAGGCAAGATTAGATAAATGTTAATGATCCACACACTGGTCAAGGATTCTTTGCTGGCAGTACATACAGGAGCTGCATTCTCTGTGCTGAAGTTCTTACTTGCCTTCAGAAGAGAAAGATTTGCTGGTTTGCTTTGTTTAGAGCAGTGGATACTGTTGAGGAGAGCAGATTTGCTTTTGAATCTCTAGATTTATCTCTAGCAAAAGCTAAAAAGAGCACAGACCAGTAAGTCTCTGACAGCACAACACCAGTGGAGCTGTACAGCTGACAAGGACAGCCCGCTATTTCTCTTGCTTCCTCTCACAGAGAGATAAGAGTCTGGGAAAAAAAAGCATACAACATCTCTAATAAGGCCTTTTTTCCTCAGGATCCATGGGAATTTGAGGGAAAATCCTGTGAACACAGGCAAGAGGACCCTCAAATATAGTCCTTTCTCCCAAAACACAGTACTGATGAAATTAGCATATGGTTAGATGACTTTCAAGACCTAGCTTCTCCTGAGGCATGAACAAACTTGTCCTATTTACATAATTTCTTCTTCCTCAAGTACCATCAGAAGTTGAATTCTTGTTGTTAGAATAACTCTCTTCCTCCTTGGAGTGCAAAAAGAGGAGCTGGTGGCATGTAGCTGGTCTCTGAGACCACAGAGGTAAAAAAGAACTCAACTAATAATTTTTAGTTGGACTAATGGTGTCAGTGGCACTGAATTATTTATTTTCCTGGACACAGTCATATCTGACATATAAATCCAATAATTTTATGTTCTGTAAGTAGGAGTTCTGTAAGTTGTGCTGAGGCTGAAAATACTCTGTATTAAAGCAGCAGCTGCAGAATACCAGTAGCACCAGCTGGGATGGGCCTCCTAAAGGCAAAGTACTGCCCTCTGCTGTGCATTAGATAAAAGAAGAGGCTAAAGCATTTTAGTGCAAGCCAGAAAACGGGATACTTTCCACTTCTGAGATCCCTTCAGGGAGAAAGGTTGGCCAGCCAGCTCCTTGACCAGTGTGTGGATGATTAACAGTTATCTAATCCTGCCTTTATGTAAGCCAGCATAGGGAGGTGGGATACTGCTAGTCCATCAGAGAGGATCAGCAAGCAAGATCTTAAGATTTTTGTCTTTTATGCCCAGAGTGGATCTGGCCATCTCCCCATTCAGAGGCTGAGGATAAAACTGGCAGTAATTAAGAATACTCCATCTACTATAAATTATGATTTTAGGTTGTTGCTAATACTGATTAGGACATCATTCAAGGTGAATTGTGTGTGCTGCAATCAAAAACTGCTGCTTTTTTTGATTAACTCTTAAATTATATAAGAATAGGGAAAAAATAGTTTTGGTTTGTTGCAGCAGAAGCTGCATTTAAGAGAACAGGAAAAGATAAGCAATAGCTAGATTTAAGCTCAGAGAACCCTGAGCTCTCAGAACAGTCCCAAATGAATATACCATTCTGAAAAGCATGAAAGAGAATAAAAGCAGGAGGACAGATAGGATATGACTTGAATTCACTTCCTTAGAGAGACAGCTGATACTGGCTGATCCAGAAATGTAGTTTAAAGAGGTTGAAAGAAAATATTAAAACATAAGACAGACTGTTTGAGATGTAAATGTGCTGGCATCTTGATAAAGGGGAAGGGATCCTGGAAAGATGTTGCTGTGGAAAGTAGGCTGAGCTTCCAAAGTTGCAAAGTAAAATGTAGACCTGTTTTTCATCGTCTCTGATTGACATTACAGATTTTAGTCATTTTAGTGGTGTAGACGAACGCACTAGCCTTGTTTCTACCCAGCAAGGTGCTCTCCTACTATGCCCTAGATGAAGGGCCAAGTGCAGCAACATCATTATCTTTGCTGGCATCAGGAAGAAAAAGCTCTTACGAGTTACCCCTCGATCTCTTCACCATATAGAAGTCAGCCATCCTTGCGTAGTAAAGAATGTTCATAATGTGCATGGGAAGGGGAACACATTCCTGGACAGTCTCCTACTTTTGCAGACGCTGTATCCACACTCTGCAGCACAAGCCAGTTATTGGTGTAGCGACTTAGCTGCGCAGTGTTTATTTGAAGTCACTGCCTTAAAGGCTTCATGTGTCCAGCACTTCAGAACAGAAGACTTAGAAACTCCTCTGTCATCTATGCAGAGCCTGCGGAGCTATTCCTCCAACAGCAGAAAGTCCCATCACGCTGTGCGCCCTCTGCAGTACTGCTCTAGCCTTCCATTAACATATCTGTTCTTTTTCAAGAGCCAAAGAACGTGGAATTAGTCTGTCATTGATGTCATCTTTCTATGGATATTTTGGAATGAGTAGGTCTAGGTAACTTATCATAGAGATTTGAGATGATCTCTGTTTTACTTATGCTAGTTAATCTGGGAATCCTGTGTTACTTGCAGAAAAAAAAGGCAATATTAATGTTGGTCTAGACTTCTAAAAAGGTGAGATATTCTGGGTAATTAGGTTTATTAGATTGATATTGATCCTGAAAAAAATAACAAGAAAAAAACTTATACAGCATTATATCACAAAAGAATTAAAAAGGAAGGGATACGTGGAAAATGTCCTTGTCAAACAAAGCAGATCTTAATCTTTGCTGAAATGACAAACCTGATAAAAGATATTTGACTTTGATTACAAATCAGTCCTATACAGCATTAGGCAAGTATATTTCAAATGAAATAACTTTAGGATAACTGAGAAATCTCCAGATCACTCATATACACTAATATAGCTGTTGCTGTGGAATGAATAGATATGCACCCAGTGGGGCTTCCCAAAGTGCAAATAATGAAATCTTCAGATGAGGCAGAGACAGGAAGGATATCCTGTTCTCATCATTCAGAGAAACCTGCACTGTCAGGTAACCTGGGTTTTGTCAAATTCAGCTAAAGCGCAAGGAAGGCAAATTAACACTTGCAGATTAGGAGCAGGAGCTGAGGAAGAAGAGGAAATGCAAATGTATCCCCAAAAGCAGCTTGCAGTGAAAAGGACTAGGCACATTAGTAGACAAGCAGCTGAACGTGTGACCTTGATATGGCAGAGCAAAGAGGAATAGTAGGGAATAGTATCTCTGTATGAACCGTTGTACATAGCATACTAAAATAGGATGCACAGCATGTAATGTTTTAAAAGCATTAAAAGAAACAGTGATGTAGAAAAATGTTCTAAATTATTTGAGATGAAGAGAATGCCTGAAAATTAACAACTTCAAGAACCTCCTTTATGTCTCAACAGGCTGTCAGGGGATGGCTTGATCAAAGCATAATCCTGTCTTGCACGGGGAGAAGATATCGTTAAAGGACTGCTAAAGGATTCCTGATTTTGGTGGGGAAATCCAGCAAAAATGGTATTTGTTAGTTAGAAAAATGTCCTTGGTTTTGTTTAGTAGTGGTGATGACCTGTTAAGAGTGAATTTCCAAGGGAAGCGATGGAAGATCTTGTCAGGAAGCAGCAAATGAGGAGCTCTGTGAAGGAAGTGTGACAGCAAGGCACATGGGGCAGTGAGCTTGCTGACCAGCGATGCAAACCCACAGCACCCAACAGGATGAGCAGAGCAGGTCTGGAGAACCACATTCATCCAGCAGTCCAGATCACTAGGTAAGTCTGGAGCGGCAAGTCGAGTCCAAAGAAGTCAAGCCAGGAAGTCAGGATCTGGATTGACTGAGAACATGCCAGGAACAGTGTGGCTCAAGCAAGGACCAAGGGCAAGAGCCTCATTTTAAAAACAGTTCCTGGGAGAAGAGGTTTGAGTCTCTGGCAAGAATTCTTACAGCTCTGATTCGAGGCTGGGCAGCTGCACTATAAATTAGCCTGCAGCCCATGCAGCCAAACACCCAGGAGAGGCAGAAAATGCACTCACTCACTGTCCTGTCAGATCTTTGCCTCTTGATTGCTTCATGTCAAAACTGAATGCATATTTCAGGGCATCTGTATTTGACCTCCAAAGCACAAAATTTTGTATCTTATGCTATTCTGAAGAACAAACTAGATAATGTAGTAATTCTAATAATTACTGTATAATTGAGCAATTTGTAGAAGTTATGTTTGTGCAAGATATGAAAGGTTATAATGCAATACTATAGGAGCTAATCAAAAACCACTTAGTGAAGAGCAAACCTGACACGTACCCTAGCTTTTCTCATTCATCTGTGCAAGTGATAAAACAGCAGTTACTAATACATTTTCTTGTCTTTGGCCATTATTTATACTGAAGTATTTTAATTTACATGCTGCTAGAAACGGCTCCATTATGCTTTTTCTGATTGTATAAGGTAAGTAGTTTACTGCTATCCTCGGTTCATGTTTTCTCTTCCTACTCTACTGATTTCAGTAACTTTATTTCCATAGCCTACAGTATTTCAGACCTCCTAATATTCTGGCTGCCTAAACGTTTTACTGAAATGCTGGCAAGTTTCTCCTCCTTGCCTCTGCTGCAGAAATAAATACCTGTTGCTGTAGGTGTCTCCTGCTGTGTGAATGTGTGTACAGCCCTGCAGATTCTGTGTGTTCATCAGCATATTCAGCTGTACTCCAGACCTTCAGGCCTTTTGTCTTGACAGTTTCAACTGCATCATGCGACATCATCTCTGTGTCCTAGTCACCATCCTTCTCACTTGCTGGAGGAAAGATTTGTGATTAGAGTGGTAACATCCTGGTTTAACTGTGATAAGAAGTCTCTCTGGTAAACTAGAAATTAACAGACCTTTTATAAAGCAGTTTTGTGCTTATTTAATGTGCTTAAAGAATTTTTAAATGCTACAGTATAATTCCACTTTTAAATGCTGTACTGATAGAGCACTGGAAGTAGGAATCTAACTTGATCTAAGGCATACAGCTAGTGTTGCTACTCTTAAAAGTATTTCTTCTATACAGTAATGGTAGGATGGATACTAATCATTCTTTTTTTGCCCTTGATCTCTAAAAAGTCTAGGGTAGAATGAAGTGGATGACTTCCAAAAATAAGTGAAGCTGTTAACCCTAGTTGTACAGTTTCAAACGCAAAGGCTGCATAAACAATCCCTGGCTCTTCACCTGGGCATTGATTCTTTACCCAAAAAAAAAGTCTAAAACAAGAGAGGGTTTTTTTCAAGTCCCTTAGGATCATCTGAGATTTTTCTTGCATGTTTTACATACAGGGATAACACAGTTTGCCTAAAACTTCCAGCAATCCACATGCAGTCTCAAGCTGAGTCACCTGGTTGCTGTAGCTCAGGAGTTTTAAATTGATTTTTGTCAAAGTACTCTGGAGGTCATCCATCTGCTTATGCAGTATACTGTAAATCCTGGCGAGTATTTTTAGCAACCTAAGTAATTTATGAGAGGTTGTGTTCAAAAGATGCAACAGTAAAATTGTTCCAGATTTAGCCTCTGACACAGCAGTACCTGTAGGACTGAAGCTGTTTGAAGAGCTTGAATGACATGACTTCTGAAGGCAGTGGTTAAAAACATCTCTACCAAGCAGGCACTGGTTAAAAAATTGGCTAGCAACTTGCTTTTCCTACCGAAGCATTGGCTTGTGCTATTTCTTCCTTTAGTGCCTTTCAGGTATTTCTGTACTGGAAATGCTTTTGTGAATATAGGTATATAATATTTATTGCCATTGTTGTTCTCTGATTATATATTGACATTTGAATGTATTTCAAAAGATGTCTACATTTACCTTCATAATACAAATAGGAAAAGTTTAGTTCAGAATTGTAACAAATTAAAAAACAAACATCTGA
Organism: Crypturellus tataupa; assembly: GCA_034781795.1. Lineage (NCBI taxonomy): Eukaryota > Metazoa > Chordata > Aves > Tinamiformes > Tinamidae > Crypturellus > Crypturellus tataupa. The sequence goes on from JAWLRI010000144.1 coordinate 3,525,376, forward strand.
AAATGGCCAGTATATGATATACTGAAATGCACATACTATACATTATAGCAGTGAGAAAACTTGCCTGTTGTGTATGGCATTCTACAGACTTGAGAGAAATATAGGAAATCAGGACCGCTCAGAGCTGTGATCTTTAGCTTACAAGAGGAATTCTGTTAAGTAACATGGCCCTGCAAGATTGTTGCATGATAAATGGCATTGATAAGTCAGAAGGTGGATCATTTACTACTTACGTATTTACATATTTATTGGCTGATAGTTTTGCAACCCCCTTGAAAAGGGGTTCAAGTCACTTCAACTTGTAATGGAGACTATTTTATGCCATTTGTCATTTGTTTTCATATGCAGGACATGTGTCAAAGAAATACATAGAATGCTCCTGAGAGCTGTATTTGAATGTAATAGCCATAGCCTAGAGACAAAGGTATACTTGCAATGCAAAATTACAATTACTATGTATTATGAGTACTGTTCTGAAATATTATGAAGAGATAAAGGTGGAGCTGAATTATATATGCAGGGGCTTGCATTGACAGTTAGTTGTTTTATACGTGTTCCATTATTATTTATTTCGATAGAGTAAACTAGTAGAGGTGAAGTTAGCTAAGGGTTATTTCACTGCAGTTACACACTGGACATTTAATGCTGTAAGACCAAATTGTCTTAGTTTAGCTTAGTACTGGTTCTTTTAGGTTCACTCATCCAACAAGACCGCTATTTAGATAATATCTAGATCTGTACGCCAATGAGGAAGGAAAAAGCATCATTTAGAGTCTATGCAAATGGTAGGCATACAAGCTTGATTTTCCAGACATAAAGTTATTTGTACTTGCACAAAATGAATACAAAGCAAGTATAAGAAGCTACTGTTGCTGTGAATGAAGAATTTTGATCTGGAAGCATTTGCAGTCACACGGTGGAACTTAACGGAAAATGTGGATGATGTTTTCATGGTGGAGCATGGTAAATACAGTGCTCTCAACACGGGCAGACATTCACAGGCTCACTGCATTCATGATCACTGTAATCTAAAATCTACCCAAATGACTGACGAATAGTCTATATAGAAGCAACATAGAAACCACAGAAGAACCAGAAGTAATATATTTTCTCTTTTTAGTATCAGAGTGTTGCCTTATTACACAAAACAGTATCAATACCATCACTGCTACTACGATTCCACTTGAGCAGAGTGCAGTGTCAGCAGCAAGCAAATCTGTCCTGTTGTAGTGGCAGAGGAACCAGTGGCACGTTAGCTATTGACATCATACAATTACCTGCATAAATCCAGCTCTGCAAAACATCTGCCCATACGTAGTTTTGACAGCTCAAAGCATTACCTGTGGTGACACTTAATGTTTAAGGTCTCTGTGTTGCTGATGTTATAAAGAGGCTCTAATGGCCTCTTTGTCAGGCAAGCCTAATTACAGCAATGGCAATGTCTTTTCCATGGAACAGCAAAAGGTGCAAAAACTTGGCTTTTGCTCTCTGATAGTCAAGCTGTATCTCCTCTATCTGCTCTGTGCAATGTTGCATTTTTAGGGGCTTAGTTAAAAAAAGGGGAAGAAGAGTGTTACCCTTTTCGGATTGCTGCCTGAATAACCCTTGACTTTGGTACCCATAAGGAGAGGTAGAAGATTATTCTTACCTAATTTAGCAATTAATGAATAATAAGAATAAAGACCTCAGACAATTCTTTTCGCACCCTTCTTCAATGTCTGAAGATAAGTTGAGGAAAAAAAGGTAGAAAGATACCAGCAGCTCCCCAACTCAGCAGACTATTTAGGCCAAGGTTAAAGGTTGTAATGTGTAAAAGAAACTTGCAAAACTGAGGATTATGGCACTTACATTCAGCACTAGAGAACCAGCATATATCGGGGTCTCACCGTAGAACAGTCTTAAAAGGTATCTGCTAGTGAAAATTTTGAGGCATGATGTCCTTTTCCCTTGTCCCCTTCCCTCCCATAGGGACTGAGTAAGAGCAATTCTTTTGTTATACCTGTCACTTACATCTCAAAACTATTCTTTTCCTAACTCTGTTTTTATTTACATGTGAAATTCTTTATCCTAGATTGTTATTTTACTATTAAACAATTAAAATTTAATATGAAAAGAAGCACTGCATTTATATTGCTATTTTTACTGTGGTGCTTTAAGTTAATATAGTTTATGTTTAATCTTACTTGGGCAGCATAATTCTTTGCTAGAAAACTATGATACTTCATGGAGGCTTTAGTGACAGCATTTAACTAGTGTTTTTGGACAGTAGGTATATTCACATGGACAAGCAGGTCCTTGAACTTTATGGAAAAATGCTTAAAGAAAATTCAAGAGTGAAAACAATACATAAAATAAGAAGTGAATTTAAGCTAGGTCTGACAGAGCTGAGTAAGTGTAGATAATTTATTATCAGAAGAAAGGAGACTGAACTCTTGCAATTTTCCTTCTTAAAAAGGAATGTCAAGGAAAAGAAGGTGATCAGGAGTAGTCAGCATGGATTCACCATGGGAAAGTCAAGCTTGATGAACCTGATAAGACTTTTATGATGGGGTGACTGGCCGGATGGATGATGGGAGAGCTGTGGATGTTGTCTACCTTGACTTCAGCAAGGCTTTCGACACAGGCTCCTGTAACATCTTCAAAGGAAAGCTCCTCAGTTTGCGGATGACACCAAACTGGGAGGAGTGGCTGACACTCCTGAAGCCTGTGCTGCCATTCAGAGAGACCTTGGGCATTCAGAGAAAATTGGGCAGAAAGGAATCTCATGTCGTTCAACAAGCACAAGTGCAGGCTCCTGCACCTGGGGAGGAATAACCCCAGACACCAGTACAGATTGGGGGTTGACCTGCTGGAAAGCAGCTCCGTGGAATGTGGGAGTCTAGTTGACAGCAAGTTAACCATGAGGCAGCAATGCACCCTCGTGGCCAAGAGGGCCAGTGGAATCCTGGCCTGCATGAGGAGGAGTGCTGCCAGCAGGTCGAGAGAGGGGATCCTGCCCCTCTGCTCAGCTCTGGTGAGGCCACACCTGGAGTGTTGGGTGCAGTTCTGGGCTCCCCAGTACAAGAGGGACGTGGAGCTTCTAGAGAGGGGGTCCAGCAGAGAGCCATGAAGACGATTTAAGGGACAGGAACATCTATCTTATGAGGAAAGACAAGTGAGCTGGGCCTGTTTAGCTTGGAGAAGATTGAAAGGAAATCTGATCAACATGTTCAAGTATCTGAGGGGTGAATATAGGGAGGATGGGGCCAAACACTTCTCCCTGGTGGCCACAGACAGGACAAGGGGTAATGGATACAAGTTGAAACACAGCCAGTTCCATCTCCATATGAGGAAGAACCTCTTTACTGTGAGAGTGACAGAGCCCAGAACAGGCTGCCCAGAGAGGTTGTGGAGTCTCCCTCTTTGGAGCTCTTCCAAACCCGCCTGGATGCCACTCTGTGCCACATACTCTAGGTGTCCCTGCTGGACCAGGGTGGTTGGACTAGATGATCTCTAGAGTCCTTTCCAACCTCAACTATCCTGTGATTCGGTGATTCTGTAAAAAACAAATATATTGCCTTTGTTGAAGATCATTGGGAATGCTGAGGCAAGATTTGACTTGCAGCATTATAAGTGTAAACGCACTTTCTCAACCTTATAGTCTTAGTATAGAACTTACCATCTTTCACATTTCCTCTGTAGACCCAGATTCTGAGGGCAATTCCTCCATCTCTATTCCAATATTCCAAGTATCTATTCCAACAGAGATTTCTGTTTGGATGTGCAATGCTGGTGTTCCTCCAAATACACCTGACATATATGACTCTGAATCAGTCGTATCTAGTCCACTCTACACTAAGCTTTCTGTCTGCGTCTGTGGTACCTAGGCAAGAAAATAAAACTGTGTATTTCAAATAGGATAGCAACTGCCTGTCCTCAAAATAGGAAGGATGTTTTATAGAGCAACTCTTAAGAGATCTTTCCCTAAGAAGTGTGTAATTCATTAATAATACACTAATAATCAACTTGATTAATATCAGCCTCAGAACTAGTTCACTATAATGTGGCAAGCTGTAAAACTAGATTTACCTTTGGCTCTGATTTCAAAAACAGATTAATATTACTAGCTTCAAAGCCAGCTTGATTTTTCTCAGGCTCTCTGAGGCTATGTTAATAAATAACAATATCAAAGAGAAGAGAGGATCAAGGAGCAATTGAAAATAATTTAAAATACACTCAGTAATAGAAGAGGATTGATGCTACAAGCAAAAAATGGTTAACAAATTTTAAGTGTTAAAAAATATGATGTCTTAAATGTACCATGTTGAAAGTTTAAAGAGTCCATCTGGGACAGAAGTAGGAAATAGAATCTGAATCTTGTAGTAGTGGTGGGAAATACATGTTCAATGTGTTAAAATGCTTATCTATACATAGTCCAAAATACACACTTACTAGGGGCTATTGTGTGTGTGGCAGAAACTGGTTAGGAGAAGGATCTTACATTTCTTTACAACAGAGCTAGAGTCTTACCTTCACAGAATAGGCTTCACATTTATGCCCTAATGCCTTTCTATCAGTCAGTTGACATGATAGAAAAGGTTTCATAAATATTTATTAAAATATCTTACAGACTGTCTTTAAATGGACCAGTAATTTGAAATTGGTAGGGAAGAGCAGGGTCACAGCAGCTCATTTCCCAGTGTTGCGATTTCCCAGACTACAATTTTTTACAAAGGATTAAGAAAAAGATAAGATGAAAAAGACTTGCAAGATTAATTTTTCAAAAATACTGATAATTGCCCTTTGAAATAACATGGCATAGAGACAAATCTGTGATGCAGTTGAAAGCTGGTACAAAATTACTGTTCTAAAGGAAGCATTAAAATAGGTACAACTTCTGTGCTATATTTCAGTGGTATTATTAGTATTCTCATATTGAAGTAAAAAGATATTAAGTGAGAGTACTCTTGGTTGCAATATTTTATTGTGCTTGTACAGAACAAACTGCAAAACCAAGAGATGATCAGTGTCTTCACAGGCTGAAGCACAAATTGTATTGATGAATAGATTTTGCTTCTTATTTGCACTAGGTAATTATTTCATTTTTATATAATTAACATTGTTCTCCCAGCTCCCTTAACCAATACTAAGGGCACCTCCCGGTATTACTAAATACATTAACATGCCTGAAATCTCAAGTGATCCTTCCTTTAGGATAAAACGCTTTCTGAAATGGTAGTAACTGGCAAAATGCAAGAGAAGCGAAATGTTCTCTTTATAAACAGTCACGTGGGGAAATACAATAGAAATTTTCTACAGATGTTTCTATAAAGCTGTGGAAAGGGAGCTATGGATAGTTCCCTAATTTGTAAGCCAAGTGGACTGATAGTGTTGTGGGCTCATTTTACATATTAAAGATGGATATAAGAATTTCTTATCCTTCTCCCACCCTAGGCTTTAACGAACCTGTCCTTGACCTCTCTATTTAGTTGCTAATACCTCTCCAATATCCTGTAGCAAAGACAAAGTGTGGCACAAGTTCAAGTCATTCGAACAGTTTATTTTTAAGTAAGTTCTTTTTACTTATGAAACATTTTTGTACGGAAGGATACCATATGGATCTAGGTTAACAAATCCTTTACAACAAACTACTTCTTCCTTTTCTTTTTAAATAACTAATGATCTGTATCTGCATTCATAAACTGTTTCCTTATATACAAGGTTATATATAAAAGCTAAAGTGGTTTTGGCCAATCTCCAGGTATTACAGGAAGAGAAATTCAATACTGGGGAGCTTCTAAATGGAAAGAATTAAAATTAGCATCTTCCCTCTTACATATTTAGGTTCATGTTTTGATTATTGGCTAAAGGATTCTGTTCCCATCTCCTTCTGTCTAGTAAAGTTTTATCCTACAACATCATGTTTCCTATACAGGATATAGATTCCTTTATGTAATAGATTTAATGCTTTCCTCATTCTGCCAAATCATTTCCATTTTGTTTCTAAGTCTTCTGCAATGAACTCTGCTTTGCATTCTGATTTTGGGGGAAAAATACGTTGTTCTGTGTAATCTGAAAATTCAAATTGTGCTTGCTGCTCAAAATGCACACCACACATCTTCCATCAGGTTATATGATAGTGAAGTATGTTGCAGTGCCCACTGATGGGTTAATTTCTACTACAATTCCATGTTGATTTTTACTACCCTTAGTATTCCTTTGGTGTTTCAGTGGAGTTTTAAACTAAACTACCTCATCATTTTGGAAATCTCCCTAATGTTTGTAGATGAACTGCTTTGTGAATATAGTTTATTACTGTAATGTGTCTTTAGATCATATAATAGATGCTATTATTAGCAAATCTTATACAAAATGTTCTCTTACTTAAAAAGCCTTTTTAAATTGAAACATTTGCTGCTTGGCTATTTCTAGTTTGTAGTTGTATTTAATTTGGAAAAGATAAAGAGCTTTTGAAGGTTGCTATTTTTAATACTTGAGGTGTTTGTATATTTCATCTGAATTTTTGATGTATCCTTCACTGTGTGATAAATAATTTTAATTTCAATAAGTCTGTAATGAATACCTGGATATTTTTGTAATTTTTATTCCCAAAGTCTCCTAATCATTTGTCTAGTGAGAATTGCCAAGCTGGCACTTCCAAAACTACTATGAAGTCGGAGAACAATGTCCATCTCAAAAATGTTATGATTATTTTGAATTGATAATTAAAAAATAAACAAAAGGTTGATCCATGTAGAATTAAGCATTGTTACAGAGTACAGAGACATGGAATGAAGTCCAATTAAACTGGTTTGAACTGAAAGCAAGATATTTCTTTGACAGAAAAATGAGAGCTTGCCCTGGGGGAGCAAAGTATTTCTTCTCCATTATGGAAGACACAACGTGGAAAGACAACTTTTGGAATAGCACTTCTGAGACACTACAACCCTACCAGTTGGCACTGGATGTATAAAATAAAGAATATATGAGGCTGAATTCCTGAGCTGAAGCTGATAAAAATGTTGCTGCCTGCTTTAATGAAGAGAGGATTCACCCTAATTTTAAAAAATTAACTATGCAAAATATAATTAACAATAGCATATAATTAACTACCTGTAGAGAAATTGTGGCTTTGTTGTAACAGTGTTACCACCACCTCCATCCTTCTTTTCTTTTTTCAATTCTCTGTGTAGTGAATTGCTTCTCCAGGACGAGCTCTACAACTGAGCTCTGTCAGCTGTACAATATCCTGTGATTCACACTAGAAGCCTGTTTCACAAAGAGAAATCGTCACAAGGTAAGAAATTGTTGAAAGTCTGGATGCAAACATTATCTGTCATTTAAAATAAGGGCAAAAAAAAAAGAAGTGAGCTAATTCTATTTCACAGAACAACACACCTTCCAGATTAAAACAAAACTGTATCACTGCCCAATAAAGATTGGAATGAAATAATATTGGAAATATGGATGAATTTTAAGGACATATGTTGGAATATATATTTGAGTAAAATATAAGAAATAGCCACAGCTATTCCCGATGAGGAGAAAGGATCAGAAAGCCGGACATGGATGCAGAACATCTTGTTTCATGGTTCTGACACAACAGGACCACTTTCTTTTGCTTGTTTGTTCTTCTGTTTATGTAAATAATGTTGAATTTGGCCATGAAAATGGTAAACTCCATTGTGAATACTTAGAAATACAAGTACAAGGCAGAGGATCAACATCCTGTCATGTCTTTACTCTGTCCTGTCTTGTCTCTGTAAAAAGCATTGCTGTGGCATAGTAATCTGTACCAGTACATGTGAGTTGCTAGCACTCTTTGAAAATAATACATTAATGAAATAACAGGCCTCATCACAAGGTACAATTTTAACCAGAGCAATCTGCAAGACTGAAATTTTGGGCAACAGTTCAGAGAGTATTAAAATAATAGATACTAATGGTACCACTTTCTCATTTTCTTTGAGGAAAGTCTTCCTCACCGAGGAGCGAGGAAATCCTCTGAGGCCTGTTTTAAGCCCACTGTGCATCGGATTTTATATTTTGTAGATAATAACACACAAAGACTTCCAAACTCAGTGGGAGAGCTCAACAACACAAATAGCCCTTAAAAAAAAGAATCAAACAAAAGAGGCATTGTCTTGCAGTAAACAAGCAGGCACGGCTCTTACAGAACTGGTTTTGTGTCCCTTTCACATGCATACAATTATTGATATTCACTGATGAGAAAAAGAAGTGCCCCACATTCCACTGCTACTTTAACTAGAATGGCCTCCCTCGAGCTCACATAATTATTCATTAATTAGCAAAGATTTGGAAGATATATCTAGAAGTAATGCGGGTAGGACTGGATTTATTTTTATGTAAACATATATTTGATTGGTTTTGGTTCTGCCTGATTAAAAAAACATATTTATAAATATACATATATTATATTATTAATTCCCACCATTCATTCATTGGATGTAGTTACTTGAGAATGCAGTTGCTTTAGCTCTTGAGACTGATCTTGTAGTTTCAGCTTGGTCTCACAAGTGAAATGCAAAGACATATACCTAGATTATTCAAATATGCTTCTCTGCACTCCACCCATTCTGCTTTACATTACTAAGCTAGTTTAATTTTGTTCAATCAGTCTCCAGAGACTGGACAGCGCTGCAAATGGAACTGCACTGGAAATGAGGGGAGGGCATCATTCAAGCTACTACCCCTAGCTTCCTCATCCTTTGGTGGTGCATCACCTTCAGAGAAACACAGTTACTGATAGTGTTAATGCTACAAATATTGTATATAAAGGCAAATTTCAGAATGCAGATTGAGTCTTCTATTTTCATAAACAAAATGATTTTTAATATTGTTGCGAAAGTGTTCATTCATGTTGTTCTACCAGAAATTTTGCAAATTTGGTGGCTGCAATAGTCTGGTGGTGTTTGAGATCGCACCAGACTATTATACCAAATTTGGGATGCAAATAAAAATTATCCACCATTTTCCCCACAAGTATCTCTAGCTGTGGAATTTGCATGATAGTGCACCCAAGTAGGTTTTGATTTCGTTGAAAGCAGCGAGTTCCTGCTAACTGGGCCAAAGATTTAGCTAGCTAACTAACCATATAATCTTGAAATTATTCGCAGTACCTCAACCAGCAAGGTCCTCCTCCTATTGCCATTCCATATTTAATAAAAATAAGAGATATTGTTCAGTGAAGTGTAAGTTTTCAATGTAAAGATCACTCTCTTGGAGAATCAAATAAAAAAATGAAGAGCATCTCATTGCAAATTATTTGAACACTCAATAGGCACTGTGGTTTTTACTTTTGCTAAGAGCAGGCAGGACTTACATGCATGACAAAACTTTCAAAACTGTCTAAAATAAAGCTCTTCACTTCATGCAAGAGTTCAGGCATTGGGTGTATTTTTCAAGGGAGAGTACTTCTGTTTTTGAAGGTTTGTGTTTTGAAGAACCTTCTTAAGCTCGTAACTTCTAAAAATGGCATACTCCTCCTTTTTGCTTACATTTTCATGCACTTAGGAGATATTGCACTGTATTTTACCTGAAGATGACTGCTATACTTGGATCCAAGAGAAATCTGTTGGATCCATGAGAAACCTGTAATAAGTGAAAAATAGTTGTGGTGACTTTTTTTTTCCCCTTTGGTTACTTTGGAATGAATAGTGGTGAATCAAATTCATTGAGTTTTACTAGTAATTATTATTACAACTCTTCCCACATTAAAAACAGAAAAAGCTGTTGTTCCTTTGCCTGAAGAAATCAGATCCTGAACTTTTTTATTGACCAACCATTCAGTTTCTTCTTGTCAGTCTGGGCCCCTTTGCCTTGCTTTTGCTTCCCAACTCCTCGGCAGCCAGAGTACTCCAAGAAATTGCGATTTGCCTCTTCTGCCTTTCCCACTCCTGACAACCAACTTGTTTTGAAACACACATACGCGATTAAACAGATTATCTCGGTGAGGCAGCCCTACAAAGAACTAAAGCCACAGTTGTCTCTATACAATTCACTCGTTGATTTCTTTGCTTGTGTTGCCTCCCCTCTTTCCAGTCTTGACTCTTCCCGGCTGCTTCTGCCATTTTGTTTGCTACTGAACCACTGACTACTAACAGAAACATTAAAAAAAACAAAAAAGGAAGCTTTCTACAAACAAACACAGCGGCAAAGCTTACAGTTTACAGTGATTTTCATCCGTGTGTCCGTATATGTCAATATACAGGGAACGCGGTGCCGCCAGAACAGCACGAAGGCCCCAGCCGTCGCGCCTGGCCCCAGCCACAAGATGGCGGCGCGCAAGCTGCGCCCCGCCCCTACGTCACCGCCCCTCTAGCCTCGCCTCTCTATGGTCTCCGGCTCGGGACAGGAAGTCCCGCCTCCCCCCTGCCTTGTGATTGGCGTGCAGCTGCGCCGGGGGCTCCGCCGTGTCCCCCCTGTTCCAGTGCGGAGGAGGAGGGAGGGGCGGGGCGGGGCGAGCGGCACCGCCCCAGGGGAGGGGGCGGGGAGGAGGGGCCGGGCCGGGGCCGG
>JAWLRI010000144.1:3535990-3550430 GCA_034781795.1 Crypturellus tataupa
GCGGCGCTGCCTCGCGGGCGCCCGCCGACCGATGCGACGTGACGGGGGCCGACGGCGCGCGGGGACCTGCCACCTCCCGGGGCGGGGGCGGCGGGGAGGCGGGCGGGGGGGGCACGTTTATTACCTTGATGCAGCAGGGCGGCTCGTCGAAGGTAACCAGCATGTACCTGTCGCCGCGGCTGGCCGGGTCCCGGGCCCGCAGCTGCGGAGAGAGCGCGGAGAGGTGGCGTGAGCGGGCGGTACGGGGGCAAAGTGGGGGGGCGGGGAGGGCACCGGGCCGGCGGGCGGGGCGGCGCCCCCCCCCTCGTGCCGTTTGCAACGGTCACAATTTGTGGGCAGGGGGGGAGATAAAGCGAGCCCAGCCCAGCCCAGGCCTCGGCGCCCTCTGGGGCTGCGCTGGAGCAGCGGCTCGTGGCCATAGCGGGCCCTTCCCCCGGGAAAGGGGTCGTGCGGGCGGCCGTGGGGGGCACCCCGCGCGCGGCCCTTCCCTGGCCCGCGGTTTGCGTAACGGGCGATCAATTATTTATCTCGCGCACGGCGGTTGTGGCCGAGGGCCGCGCCGGGCCGCCCCGGGCCCCGCCGCAGCCGCAGTGCTAGATCGCTGCTTATTTTTTTTATTATTTTTTAATCATTTATTTATTTATTTATTTCTGTGGCAGGTTTGGCTGCTCAGGCAGCCCCGAGGGAAGGCTGGAGGAGCAAAAATGTCTTCTGAGTCGTTTTGTCTGGCTGCTCAAACTAGGTTCGACTCCAAATGGTTGAAGACGGACTTACAGGTAAAGGAATCAGATGCATCTTTTGCATCGGGACCTTTTGGGTGCCCATCAGAACAGTTTTAAACTAAAAAACTGGCAAGCAAGACTATAGCAGTGCTGTTGAGGCAGACAGACAGCTTTTCAGTAGACTGATTTAAAACTCATTTGAATTATGAACGTTTTTTGGCTTTTTCAAAGTTGAAAGTAAAGCTGTTGTCGATCTAGTCTATTCTGTTTAGAACCAGGCTGCACAGGGAATAAAGCACGCGTCTGATTACCGTTAGAGCTGTAAGTGCTTTATTTAGGCTATTACTTAACTTCTTGTCTACATATGAGCTAGCTGCTTTAATGAGCTAGCTGTTTTAATGCATAAGAGAACTGAAGTGAAAGAAGATGGAAGTCTGATCTAATTTGTATTCTGAAGGATCCAAATTAGCTTTTACTGTGATTGTTTGGAAAACAGGTGTTTGCTTTATGTATGTCCTTTTCCAAGGCAGTTAGTTTTATACTGAATTTGTGGAAGACACACACATTTCAACAAAGACTGGTTCCATTTTAACCACAAATGTCCTAGTCCTTGGTAAAACTTTTCTTGTTTTAGATGTGGATCTATATTTATCAATTTCATGTGATACAGAGAGTAAGGGACATTATCAAGTTTTCCCAGTTAGAACTTTTCTAAATAATACTCTGGGGTTGAAAATTAAGAGGAAAATGCAGAGATGCTGTCAGATGATGGATGATCACGGTAGAGTTCATCTGTTCGGTGCTTAGATAAGCCTCTGTCTCCATGCACTTGCAAACCCAAACCTCTTTTTTTCCGTAAAATTGTACAAGCTAGATCAGCCTCAAACAAGCTAGAAGTGACAGATAGCTTTTAGGTTACTTTATTTAGTAATAGTTGTATGGAATGCTGTAAAATGGCAGAGCCTGCCCTTTGATTTGATCAGTTTAGTTCATCCTTATTTCATCTTTATTCTTTCAAAGTCAAAAATCTTGATTCAGGGTTTTGGCTAATAGAGTAAATAAGTAGTACAAATAGATTAAAGATGAACTTGTTAAGAAATACAGAAATATTTTTTTTCTAATAAATCATTAGCTAAGAATCTAAAATACGCCTCAGGAAGCTGAGTTTTAGATTACGAATAGGCTACTTCAGCTATTGTAGAACGGAGGAAGATTGCAGCCGAAAATCTTTGTAATAGTCTTTATAGCAGCTGCTGAATATGCGCTTCTTGTTTTTCTTATGCATTGTCTGAGGTGAGGAATATGACTGTACATGTGACCTCTGATTTGTTTCCTCTTATATGTAATACCTCCTTTCTGCATCCTTTTTATGTTTACATACACTTTTGACGGGAGGCTGCCTGTATCTTAGAATGATTTTTTTTTCACCTGGCTGTGTACAAGTGCAATGAAATATTTGTCTATTACAGGAGTTTGTAGTTAAGAGGTTGTAATAATTTCACTGAAAAATGAAGATCTCAATTTGTAACACATTTCAGCACGTTTCATTCTCTTTTCAAGTTCCTGAGTTCTAACAAGCTAGTCTTTAATTGCCAGGATACTCCCCTTGTTTTCTGCTAGTTGTGCTCTAGTCAAAATAATGAGATTAATGAAATAAGCACGATAATCATTTGAGATCTGCTGATCATGAATATCCGTTCTCTGGAATCTGAAGACTAGCCGGGCATCCTGGGAATAATATAATTTTCTTATTAGGTTAGCAATTTTTGTTGGTATTATACATGTCCTGTTTATGAGGTCTGTATGGATATGTTATTCTATTTTACAGAAAAAAAAAAAAAGTACATGAGAATCTTGAATTGATGCTTTTTAGTGTATTGAATGGCTGATGTGTTCTATCAAGAATGTGGGTTTTGGAAGCTGAAAAGGTTTTTGTCTTCTACCTGATTGACTTTTAGCTACTGGTTGATTAGTATCATCTAGTTACTCATTAAATCTTTTTATAGGTAGAAGTATAGGTACCATTGAAGTTCTATGCATACTGAATATGCTGATTTCCTACTGTGTATTTTTTTTTGCTTGGTGATAAAAACTAGGATACAAAAGGTTGGAAAAGGCAACAGGAACTGAAAAGATAAGCATAGTAACCAGGAAATTTTTGAAAAAAAAAAAAAGAAAAAAAAAAGACAAACTAATTTGCTGACTGCAATTTATTGTTTGGAGTTGGACCTGAAACTCCATGTTTTGCAACTAGGCTCTTTTATTTCTCACAGAACAACAGTCAAAGGCATGTAAGTAAAATTCCTTGGAGAAATAAAAGTCTACAGGAAGTTTCCTCTTTAGAAGACATAAAGTCTTCTTTTGAAGACTTTTGAATAGTCTTTTTTTTTTTTTATTAAGTATCAAAATGTAAGAAGTGTGGCTGGAATAGGAAGGGAAATGTTTCTTCTGGTGGGGTAGTACTCTCCAAGGTCTGATTTTCACTTTTTGCCACTGTTGCCAGAGAGCATTTACTATAGATTTGGTGGCTGTAGCAGTTACTGTGGATTAAAACTAATTATATTTCTCAAAAGATCATCAGATCCTTTTTAGGCTTTAGCTTCATATGATGTTTTATCAGTAATATATTACCCCAAATTATAACATTGTACATATTGATAATGACACGCTTTAATATCTCTTAGTAAACACACAGAATAACGATACACGGATTTTAGTATGGATTGTGTTAAGTCACCTGCAAGAACAGCTGTTGCAGTTGGCACTAAGGCCAAATTTAAGTGTCCTGATTCAGTCTGAGAGGTTACTGTCAAAGACAAAGTGTGATATAGTGTGTTATTAGTTGCTTTAAGAAAAGATCAAAGAGACAAGCAAGCCTTTGTGTTAAAACCGTGAACCCTTTACCTGCAAGCTAAACTGAAGTGCTGTGAAATGTTAATGGAAACTGTATTGTGCCACTATATTTTTCCTTGTTTTATTTTCTCTGAAACAGTTTCATCAGTCATATTATAGGAAGCCAAAAAGCTCAACAAAGACCAAGATGCTTTCTATTATTGTTTTATATTTTTATATTTTTTACTTACTTAGTAGTTAACCAACTATTATGGTTTTTGCTCCATCTGCTATTATAACTTAGAACTATCTAGAAAATTTTGTTTTGTGAAAAGTTAAATTTCCTGTTGGAATAAAATCAAAATCTGCGATATTGCCTGGAAAAACCAACTGTTACACAGTGTCTAAAAAACTGGCATAGGTCAGCTCAGTATGGGGTTGCATGAGTAATATGATGATATGTGATACATTCTAATACTGCAGAGATCAAAAATAAAAGTATAATATAAGAGATAATAATTCTATGAATAATATGTCAGATGTTTTCTTAGCACAGGTCATTTTAGCCAGAAAGAGGGCTGTATCAATTATTCCTAGTTATTTTGTTTTAGATTTCAATTGGTGCCTTAAATATGCACCAATATCTTAATTTAGTACTTAATTTATTATTTGCTGAAATCATCACTTTTTTGGCAAGACCTATATGTAATAGGAGGCAATGGTTTAATGGCTTTTTTTTAGTCAAGACTTCCTTTTTAAGAAGGCAGATGTGAGGAAAATATATTAAAGTATTTACCTGAACTGAAGTATCCAATGTGCTGAGTCCAATTGTGCTTAAAATCAGATGTTTAAATAATCCTGATGAAATGAAGCTGCTGCGTTTCTCATTTAGGGTGTTATGCAGATGACTGTAACTGGTGGCGACTGAATGACCGAAAAACAGTAGCACTGCTAACAATCTGGTGCATGTGTGTGACTGAACTCCTGTTTATTAGTCTGCTTATTCTGGATCTTGCTGAGCACTCTGTTATACTTAATAGCAGGAGAACAGGGAGAAGGGCTTTCATTTTGCCAGAGCTTGGAAAAAAACCATGAGGCAGCAGTGAGGGAGGAAGAACTGTTTACAAGCGCAATAGGTTGGATTTTCCTCTGTTTCAATTTGGTTCACAGTGGGCAGGCAGTTTCTGTCATCTTCTTTTCCTACAGAGATGAGAGAGGTCTTTCTAAAGCGAAGCAACCAACTCTGAGTTGCATTTGTCTGAGATCTTTTTACCCTCCTGTTGCTTTCCTGTTCATTTTCTGGTCAAAAAAAGGAAGGGCTTAGTGGAAAATGGTTGTTTTGTTTTTGTTTTTAATAGTAAACAGTAATTGACATTGGAATATCAGCATTTTTCAAGAACGCGGATTAAAGAATTTTTAGCTATTAAAAAAAGAAAGTAGTGCTGTTCCTCCAAAGTTAGTGATTTCTAAATGAGGGATTAGATAGATGTGGAATGATAGGTTGGACAAAATGAATTTACTGTTTATGCAAGTATTTGGGCTCTGACAGAACTCCTGTTCAAAAGATGAAAGTAGAGAATTTCTGTTCTAAATTGGAAGGAATGGCACAGCTTGGTTTTGCAATTGTCTTTTAACTGTTAATGATATTTTTACAACAGATGGAAGTCTGTATACTATTATCATGCTGACATTTTTGGTTTAACTTCATGTGTGTTGAAGTAGTGCAGAGCTGGTAAACTTTGCTGTCAGAGCTTTAGAGTAATACATTAGAATTATGTTTCACTGTGCTTTGTTTAGGTATGATAAACAGCTGTGATTTCATGTCATGATTCAGTGGAGAGGGAATGAGGCTTGGATGAAATGTAGAGGAAGACAGTAAAAAAGGAGAATATATTGAATGGCTTGAAAAAAAAAAGGGAAAAACAATGGGGAGACCTGGGAAAGAACTCCTGTGTATTTTTTGACTATTCATGTGTTGAAAAGGAAACAGGAGAATGTTATTATTCATCAGTTTCTATTTTTAAAAGAATTTTGGGGAAAGTCTGTAAAATAAAGCCAAAGGTTAATGTGAGTCTAACTGAAAGTAAAAACAGATTCATGTCATTTTTATATTCCTTTCATTGCTGGCAGTTCTGGGATGAAGATTTTTAAGTAGGTTGTATTTAGGTGCATGTTAAAACCCTGAGATTATGTAGTCACTTTCCTGAGTTTCCAAGACAGTTACACAATCAGCAATCCTGCCTGAATCCCTGTGGGGTTTTCTTTTGTTGTATTTCTGCTTTCATCTTTTTTTTTTTTTTTCTTTTTTTTTCTTTTTGAGCTTCAGTTAAGGTTTATGGAGGTTTCTATACTTTCTGCAGGAATGTTTAACAACTCACATCAGGCACTTAATCTGATGGACCAAATGCAGCTGTGTCTGACTTGGAGCAGTTGACTTTAGAACAAATTCACAGATCTTCATTATTTTTAAGTCATTAAAACAAACTTTGTGGTTGTGAGGTTTTATTTCCTTGAAATTTAACGAAACACGTTAATGCTAATCCTTGTTCTGTAAGAGTTATTGGGGGTAGAATTCCTGGCTACCTCCTTGAAGGAAGGCAACAGCATATGCCAGCAACCGAACTAGTTATCCCCTGGACTTAATTACATCTTGTACCAGTCAGAATAAATCACTGCTAACAGTGGAGATGAGATTAGCAAAAGATTAGAGTGGGGGATTGCCCAGTTAATAGCACAGTAGAGGTTCGCTTCAAAGTCTATTTAGGGTTTGCTTTTTGGCTCAGGATATGTGAGCATGGCTAAGTCTTATGTTTAAGGTAGGATATATGAAATGGGTGAAGTGCGTGCCCTAGAAGTGCAGGGATCAAGGCATGGTCTGAGGATAAGAATGAGTGATAAACATTGGAAGCAGGCTGGCGTTTGTGAAGGTGAGGTGTGTGGGAGATGAGGATATCTGACCTCTCATCTGGAAGGAAGCCAGGAGATGCTATGGAAAGGTGAGGGAGATTTGGAAAAGATGGTGGAAGGATTTGGGAGCAGGAGCAGGAGTTTGGGATGCTGGTAGGGAATTTTGAGTGTGTGCCTATGCATCTCTGAAACTGTGGTCACTTGAAAATGTTTGGTGCAAACTGTTACTTGTTACGTTTTTCATCCTTTTCAATAGTCACAAATGCAGGGATACGATTATTAAAGGGAAAGAGGTTCACTAAGTTAAGGAGTCTGGTGAGTTTCCTTCCTTTACTGGAAGAGGTTTGACTTAACTACAAGAGTGTCTCTTGCTGAAACCCCACTATGTCAGCAAGACAGTGAACAGACAATGATGTCCCCTTGGGGAGGATCTCCAAAAAGGCATTGCTAACACCCTCTTTTTCTTTCCTATGAGTAAGTGAATACTTACTACCTTTCCATGGCATGTACAGCTTCACAGTAATCTTAAATTACTAGCTTCACAATAATCTTAAATTACTAAATTCAGCTAGTTAATATTTCATTAATGTTCAACTATGTTTGTGTTATTTATATTAGAGATCTCTGATTTTTGCTTACATAGCTACGTGTTAAAAAAAAATAGGAGGGTGTGAAATACTAAATTTCTTTTGCCCAGTCCACATGCACTCTGCTTTTAACACTTTTCTGTGCCATGGAATCTGATGCATTCCTGGTTTGTCACTCTGTAGGATTTCTTTATTTCCCAAACAGTCCACTGGACATTATCCATGTCAAAAATAAATCACCTCTCCCATTTATTCCTTATCAACAACAGTAATTAATTAGGTCTTTACCTTGCAAATGGAAATCATCTCTAATTTTAACCAAAAATCCTTGGCAACAGAATTATGTTGATAGTACCTGAGCAAGCCAAATTTGGGAAGCCCTGCTGTTCAGCCAATCTGAACTTCACCTATCTGTGTTGTAAACACCTGCCATCTGTTACAATTTGGCATAGGTGGTGGTACCTATAGACTGCATGTCCATGCATGTTTTCTGTATGAGATAGACGTTGCACTGTAGATGTATGGGTGAAAGAGGTTCTTTCACAATATTCTTGCACAGATGTTGCATTTACATTGCTTTGGTTTATCATGGTTACTATATGGCTATACCTTATATGTAGCGAAGTTTCTACAGTGAATTTTCTGTCTAATGTGTTTTTTGTAAATAGCTGAGACAAAAATAATGTGGAGCAAAGTAAATTGATGTGTGTTTAAGTGAAATGTCCAGAGGGATGTTTGGATAGTGAAGTGGGATGTATTGGTGAGACATCTACATGGCCAAGCTCTGCAATCTTCTGCTGAGACCCAAGTGCTAAGTTGCTGAGCAGAGATTGGTGCAGTTTGGCTGTGTGAAGCTTAGTAGCTGTGTGAAGGATGTGGATTTACCCTGAGTGCTTCTAAAGACACTGACAAAGCAGGTACGTATGTATACAAAGCATAGCTAATTGTATATGGCTTCATGGAACATAGCCTGGCAACAGGTGTTTGCCCTTTGATTTCTGTCCAGCTTGGTAGATCAGTCTTTTTTTAGAGTGTGCAGTTTTCTTCTCTTTTGCAAAATACCATTGGTTCTTTTTTGAACTTTCCATAAATAAGTGAATGGAAGAAGGATTATATTTTGGGGAAAACAGCAACTGAGGCAGGTGTTCATGGAATCTGTTTGGAACAAAGTTTCAGTTCTCATGTCCTGGCACTTTGGTCTGTGGGTAGACTCAGTGCAAATGACTGGATTCAGGAAGTAGCAGTGGGAGAAAAAGAAGAAAATAATATATACTTATGATGGCTAAGATGGTTTTAAATAATATGAAGAAAAGCAGCATTGTATGGTCAAAGCAAAATTTTGGACTTTTATACCCTGCAGTTGGCTTACTGTTATCTTCATCTGTCAGCTTCTGTTGGTTAAGTGCAGTATGTTTCTTAAGGAAGTTGGAAAACTTCTCTTATTTTCATGGAACTCTGATTTGGGGATCATAAAAATAAAACTGCTCAAATAATTTATCACTTAAAACCAAACTTTTTCACTTTTGGATATCATAGTAGCACTTCACTTGTCTGATGAGCATTGACTAGGTTAACAGTGAATTTGTTATAGTGAGAAGTGAGTTGTCATTGGTTATGTTGTGTGAATTGGTTGTAAATAAGTGATTGTCGGTCATCCCTTTAGGCAGGTTTTTGGCTATTTCTATAAAAAACGTCCAGGGTTCCTATCTTCAAAAACAACTTAGCCCAGTCACCCCATACCGATTGGCGCAAAGTGTTAACTAACATATGAATAAGCAGCAAAATTGTTCTTTTTGAGGCTTCTTTGTAGTACAAGCCTCCTCATGAAGTACTCAGGTTGCTGTCAGGGGGCGACTCTCTCTGCACTGTAATCTTGGTGGTTGCTCTATCTTTATGTAGCATACCACAGAAATGACTCTGATAAGAATGCCAGACCCACTGCAAGAGAAATTTTGTTTACTTTCTTAGTCTTAAATGCTTGAAAGACTTGTGTGTGAACTTGGTGTCATATGAAAGGATTAGAGGTTAAAATGGGGAAAATGGTTCTTTTAGTTGTACTTTACAGCAGTGCTTGCACAGGCAGTAACTTTGTTGAAGCAAAACAGTGCTGTCTTGTGAAGTACCTTGCATTATAAACCTTCAGGCCTGAGTGTAAGGTTAAGGGGGTGAGAATTGTTCTCCGTACCAGAAATTTAAAATATGATTTAGTAGACAGAAGTCTTAACTTTCTGAAAACTGTAATTTGTTCTGCAAGCCAGATTACTATGTTGCCTCATTACTCACTTTTTTTTCAAGTTTGTGCTTGTGTTAACCATAGATTAACTTTAATCAGGTCATAACTAAGCAAATTTCTGTGACATACGAGCAGAGAAGAGGGAGGCTGTTGTTTGACTGTTTTTTCAAGAATTGAGTATACAATATGAATTCTTGAATACACAATATGAAGTCAAGAAACTAATACCATATTTTAGTATCTTATGGTGATATAAGATACATAATTAATCTTTATTTCATCTTGTTACTGACATTGATTAGACCACCAAATGACTTCTCCGCTGTTTGTTATTAAATTCTACTTGTTAAGATCTGTAAACTTTCATCAATAGGAAGTAAAATAGGAAATAAAAATCAAATCGTAAGTTTGTGAATTTCTGTATATACTAGTAAATATTTTATAGCACTTGTGCAAGTAGCATCTTTGCCTTTGTTCCTTTCGTTCAAATCCAAACTATTTTGACCTAGTTATATAACACAAAGATAGTTGTAAGTAAATTTTCTAGTGCACCATTTTGTTATGTTAAAGGCACTATTTTTCAGTGTAATTTACTTTTTCACCCTTGATGTTTTGGGGTAGCGGTTGTAGCCTGTTTTTTGTGGAATTCACTTGGGATGCAGACAGACACCTGCTTTTGTGGTGTTTCACAAAGCCAAGAACATCATCTGTAAAAACACTCATTACCCTGGTCGTTAAGATTCCTCAAAGAACATCCACAATGATAAATGTGTAGGAGGAAAGTGTTACAGACGGTAGTTTCATGACCAGTTTAAGCTATCATGGCTCTTCTATTTGTTTCCTCACAAGTATCTGTTGAATTGCAAGCCCCAGAGCATTGGGAGCTGGTCTAGGCACAGCCTGTTCCTCCTGCAGTCAGTGCTAATGTTGCTCTGTTCCTCAGCCTGCTTCCCTAGGTGATAGCTCAGGTGCTTAGTCTGCAAGAGAGGAGAGCTCCGTAGCAGCCCTGAGGAAGAGGGGGGGTTGCGGCTGGTGCTTTGCACAGAAGGGCCATTTGAACTGAGTAAACTGACCCCATGACCTCTGGGTCAGTTATTCTGACCGAGTAGAGTACCCCATTGTATAAGTTGTGGTTTAGAGCAGGTGCTGTTGCGATTCCCTTCCATGCTTTCCTGCTTCCCTGTTCTGCTAGCTTCTTTAGCCTGAGTTTTTTTTTTTTGCATAACTTCTCCTGAGGGGAAAAGAGAGATCTCCCTACCTTCTCCCCATAGTTTATTGCATTAAGTCCTCTTGAATGTGTGCATCTTTCTGGGGAAAAGAGGGGAGGGTCCTCCACCCCCAGAATTACTATGTGAAGTCATCTCAAACATATGGATGTTCCAGGCTGAGAGAACTGTTTTTTCTTAGACTTTTTTTTGGTCTATACACTGAAAAGACATTCTTCCTGCTGTATTTGAGCTCATTTAAAGCTATTGTTTTAAGCTTTTAATCTGTAAATTGGGTAGTTAGCATGAGTGGACCAGACATGCTAATGAGCATGTATATGTTTTACATACATGTATTATACCAAGGATCTCCTCTCCAATCAAGGAATGTAACAGTTAAACAGCTAAATGTTCTTTCTTTCTTCTGTGACAAAATATAAAACTGATGTATTTGATTATTAGCTTGAATTAGTTTGGGAAAAATACAGTGGTGTTTATCTATATCTAAATATATATATGTAATTTTTAACAGCTTGCTTTTACGCGAGATGGACTCTGTGGTTTGTGGAATGAAATGGTAAAAGATGGGGAGATTGTATATCCTGGAACAGAAGTAACACAAAGTGGTGAACTACCTCCAAGAAAAGGTATGTTTTTTTTTTTTTTTATTTCTATTTTTTTTCACTGTGGTGGTGAAAATGAAATTCAGAGTTGGTGCTAAAATAAATCTTTGGATGCTCATCAAATGCCTCTACATTTTTGCATATTTTTGACTTGAATAGAATGGAAAATGAAAGGTAGCTTTTAATTCAGATTTTATTCCATCTGGATTCTGATGAGAGAGGCTTGGGAGTATACTTGTATTTGCTATATTTGCTACGTTCACAGCTGAATCTTCTGATCTAAAGAAAATGGACAGAGAAAGGCAGTAAAGGCAATATTACTGTTACCTCTTAGTGATGTTATTGAAAGGTAAGCTAAAAAACTGCCCACAATCTGACTGAGAATGCTACATTTATTTGCTTATTTTAAAGTCTCCTAATTTATTTCAATCACTTGGAATCCTACAGAGGGCAGCTTAATACATCTTTCCAGAAGAGATTATTTGTATTTTGGTAGAAGTGGGTGTTGTTTCACAGAGCTGTTAGGTAAGATAGGCTGTGCCGAGATGGAGTTGTCCTGCGCTAGTTTTTCTTTGTGTTGGTTGTGGTGCTCCTTTGACTTCTTAATGAGCAGAAAGCTAACACAGTTGAAAAAGGTTTGATTTCCCTAACTTCACAGAAATGGGTTTAGCAAACTCTCTCAGGCATTTTCTCCGTAGTTGGTGTGACTCCAAAGGAATGAGAGGATGCCTAGGAGAGGGTAGAAGAGGAAGGTGGAAATGCTTGCTTTGGTAGCAGTGAATGTTATTTCAGTTTTTGCTGCTTCCTGAGCTGCCTTGTGGATAGATGTAGTATTTCAAACCAGTAATGCTTAATCCCTTCTGATCTCTTTTTAACCTTCAGTTTTGTTCCTAATTTTTTTAAAAAAGTCTTTTGGACTTGGGGGAAGTTATTTTGTTATTTTCACAGGAAAGAAGCCAAAAAAAATTATCTTTGAGGGGAGATTGCATTGTATGTTATTTTTCTCAAGAAGATAACCTTCACAGTTAAGAGTGGGAAGGGAGTAAGATACTGTAGTAAAATTCAGATTTGGCTCCTGAATGCTTTTGGCCTAGAAAACTTCTTTCTGTCTTCCCTATTTTTTTGTGATGCTGGCTATTTTGAAGATTGTTGCTGGTGTTGAATGAAAATGCAGCTGATCCCATGGAAAGGCTACTACAGTAGCTGCTTATGAAATGGGTGGAGAAATATAATAGGGATTGGCTGGTACTAAAAGGCACCCTAAACTTGCTGTAATGGAGGTTAGTTCTATTGAGAGCTCATGATAGAAAAGTGTTACAGTAAATGTGGGATAATGATATTCTGCTCTGCTGTAGCAAAAAGACGGCAGACATCTGTAATAATAAGAAAAAATATATCTTAATTGCACCCCCTAAAGCAGCTATTTCCTTTTTTTTCTTTTTCTTTTCTGTGCCTGATCTTTATATATCACTTTTAAAATTGTACCTGTGCTGGTGTCTGACAGAAAACTTACTCTTCCAATATTGTTATGGCTAAATACCTGCAAAGAACTACACTTTTTGTTGGTGCTGTAGTACTTCTAATTAAGTCTATGGAAATGGTTCTCAGTAGATTTTGCTTTCAGAGGAATCATTGGAATACAATTAAATAGGAAAATGCCAGCTGTCAGTTCTGATAAAAAATTTAGAGAGCAGTACAAAGTCAAACACCAGAAGTGCTAAGCAAATCTGTTGCTTGGCATGTTCATCTATACTTGTGACACCTATTTTGAATCGTGATTTGAACTTCTTTTCCAAATTTGGATGTACGTACATACGACTTGAAAGATCCAAAAGGTATAACATGTTAAGGGCTCTAGGATTCTGTTCTTTAAAAATGCAGAAATTTTGTCAGGTTTCTTTAGAAATAGGCATTTTGTTTATCTTACAATGTCAGTGGTCCAAGCTGTAATGAGGCTTTTTGAGGCTTTCTCACATTTCTGTTTTTATGATTCTTTTTTTTCTTTGAAACAAGACTGCCATTTGTTTATCCCAGTACTGCTTATGGTGAGCTAGGTATAAATAACCACTGAACAGACACAGAGATCTATTCAGAAGTGAGCATTATATGAGTCTGCCAGCATTTTGCCTCGTTTTGCTAAATTCTTTGGTTAGAAGCTTCCTGAAATAATGTGGAAAGCCATAGAGTTTTATTGGATGTTCCATAGTTTTGTACCGTCTAAAAGATTATGATTCAGCATGGTCCTTATTTTAGCCCTTACCAATAAATAATGGTATAAGAATAGTGCAAAGCTCTGGTTGAAAGTTGAAATAATTTCTTAACTGTGAAAGATAGACCTGTGAAAACTTAATACAAAAGATGACTCTGAGAATTTCTAGTTTTGTTGTCCATTATGGCAGTTCTGGACCCCTAGTACAAGAGGGACATGGAACTTCTAGAGAGGGTGCAGTGTAGGGCTGCAAAGGGACTGGAGCTTCTATTGTATGAGGAAGGACTAAGCAAGCTGGGCCTGTTTAGCCTGGAGAAGAGGGCAGTACCTGCAGGGAGAATGTAGGGAGGATGGGGTCAAACTCTTCTCTGCGGTGACCATTGACAGTACAAGGGGTAATGAGTGCAAGTTGAAACATAGGAAGTTTAATCTCCACATGAGGAAGAACTTCTTTACTATGAGGGTGACAGAGCCCTGGAACAGGCTGTCCAGAAAGCCTGTGGAGGGTTTGGAGATCTTCCAAACCCACCTGGATGCCACCCTGTGCCATGTGCTCTGGGTGTCCCTGCTACAGCAGGGGGTTGGTCTAGATGATCTCTAGAGGTCCCTTCCAACCTTATCCCTTCTGTGATTCTGTGTAACACTGCTACACTGATTTTTATGGTACATTCTGAAGCAAGCGAAGATTTCCCTAAAAATTTAAGACATGCATTGAATTAAATGGCATAAATAATCTGAACAATTTTTCCTCTGAAGTGAAGTACAGGAGTTGCATAGTGTACATAGATATGTTCTTTGTGCAAAAGGGCTTTTCTTCTGTCTAGGTACTTCTAAAAGACCTGTCAGTTAAAAGCCTTGGAAAAACTACAGTAGTTCATTTAGAAATGAAGTTAACTCTTTCTCAATCAGTGAAGTAAGTCTTCTTAAAAGCCATTTTGCTGGCCTGCAGGATTGGTGTAAAATACAACCTTCATACTAGACTTGCACTTTGAAAAGAAGCAGCTAAACAAGGCTATTTTTGGTCAAGGCTACTAGGTAGCAAAGTGAGTTAGAATCATAGAATCATAGAATGCCTAAGGTTGGAAGGGACCTCTAGAGGTCATCTAGTCCAACCCCCCTGCA
>JAWLRI010000144.1:3550530-3562416 GCA_034781795.1 Crypturellus tataupa
GTCCACTTATCCATCCCACATCTCCAGAGCTTGTCCAGGAGGATGTTGTGAGGGACGGTGTCAAAAGCCTTGGTGAAAGTTACGGAACTGGAAGAAATAATGCTTAATTTTTTCCTCTGATAAATTTCATGAAATTAAAATCCATTTCAGTCCATTGAGTTGATAGATGCATTTTTGCATAAATGATTTTAAAATGTAATTCAAGAGGAGAGGAGAAAGTCCATACTAGTAATTAGATCTAATTATCAGTGGCTTTATGTTAAAAGTGATATATTTTAATCTCAGTATTCAGATTCTGCAGTTATATTCACTAATTTGGAGATGAATAAGGAAGATATACATCCAAGAGAGTTGTTTATACCTAGTCCTTTTATGATGCCTGCTGTTAGTAGTTTTGATTTATGCTTATGCGTTGTAATCCCTCCCTCCTTCACCAGTGCTGTGGCTTTCTTAGTGCTGCCTGGGCTGCTCAGAAGAGACCCTTCATTCTTGCAGTGGATATGAGTGGAGGCAGTGGATTGGAAGGACATACCACTGATAGTGAAAAGCATTCCTTTTCTCTCTAGTAATGCTATACAAATTTTGTTTTTTATTTGTTTATTTAAACGTCTTAGCAAAACCATTCCTAACGTACTGGTTAGCAATAACTTTTCTGTTTTTTCTAAATAGCATTTTACGTACATTTCAAATGCATGGTTAATATGTTCAGGTGGCTGTGTGTGTGATTTTGCAAGTAGCTTCTGAGGATGCAGCTGTGAAAGTAGTGATGTAGAAATACAGGTGCACCTCCAGCACAGCAAAATTATCAGGCTGCCATTGGGAAATGTGGGATCAGGTTAACATTTCATACACTAGAAGCTCTGTACTTAACTAATAAAAATATTAAATGGTGATACTTCTGTCTAAGATAGGAAGGCATTCTAATGAATTCTGGAGATGCAAAGTTAACATCACAGATATTTATTTATTTATTTATTTTATTCCTCAGATTTCTGTATAGATAGGATTTCTGTTTCAGTTAGTTATCTTCAAGTTTCAGGACAAAAATACCAAATTAAGAATCAGATTCATGCCTCTGACCTGCCTTGGTAAAATGCTCTGGGCTTTTCATTTTCTTCTCTCTGCCTTCCCCTCTCCAGAGCCAGACTTTTATGTCCCTTAGCTCCATTGAATCTGTCAGCCTCATCCAGTATTGCATTTGCATAGAGGTAGTAAAGTCCAAATACCATAAAGTGATTTTTGAGAGGCTAGCGGAAAGCAAATCTTCGTGAGCGGTGGCTCTGCTGCCTGCTATTCAGAACACATTATCTTGCATTGTAGTAGTGAAGAATACAAGGTAATCATCTGGTTTAAAGTTTCTTTGTTGTGTAGGGGAAAAACAAACAAACAAACCCTCCCCAAAACAACCCTGCTATGCATCCCCTAAGCCAGCTATACTGATGTACCCAGGGGCTCAAGCATTCAGTGGGCAGGAAGCTGTAGAGTCGCATCTTGTTTGCAGGACAGAGAGAGGTCCCTAGCGCTCCTGCTAGATAGCTTGATTCATAAATGGAAAATGCTCTCTTTGCTTATCCCACAAATAATTAAAAGCACATTAAAAAGTGCTATATATGGGAAGAAAAGAAACTTTACTTTTTGTTTAGAGTTAGGATACTAGTGTTTTCTGTGACCTGGATTTTTATGCATGGAAGTCTATGCAAATGTGTTTTGCAAGTGAATAGGTTCTTCCCTCACAAATATTGATTGAAATTTTTGTTAAAAAAAGAAAAAAAGCATTAAACTCTCCAAACACCAAGGCCTCCTTGTCCCATTCAGTAGGATAAGTCACCAGTGAAGGCAAAATCAACGCTACTGAATCTCCCTATCTTTTACTTTTCGTAAGCCTGGAGGAAACTGGACTTAAAGCATGTGTCTGGCCCATGCATTGGCAGGCCTAGGGGAAGTTCTCACAGACGGAACAGGTTGCTTGCACATGCTGCAGAAACTGTAGTGACCTCAGTGAATTTGCTGATCTTGTGAAGCTGTGTGTTATGGTGAAACAAACTGTAAGAAATGACTTGACTATGTAGGACTTCATCTGGTAATGTTAATTTCTTCTAGTGTGCTGTTTTATAGAGAGAACAAATGATAGTTTTGAATTGGAGTATTTCTCTGAACTAAAACTGCTAAATGCTATTTTAGAGCAGTCTTAAAATGCAGCTCATGTGCAGAGCACACTGCCTAACTTCTTGCCTTGTGAATGATGAAGGTATTTGTGGCAACATCTGCTGGGAAATGGTTGCAACCGTTTTTGCTTCTCCTTAAGAATTCTGCCTATATCGGTTCATTGGCATTCAGGAGCAGCACAGGATCTTACCGTAGCAGATGCCTGAGACATCTAAGCAGTGACAATCACCTTCTTTGCTGAATATGAAATTTGAGTCTTTTTCTGCCTCTGTTAATAGTGTTGGCACAGGCTGTTGCTGTGACTGCATGTAGGGTAGGATCAAAGGTGACTTGTTTTGCAGCTTTATTTTGTTCTGACAGGCTGGTCAGGTGCTGCGCTTCAGTTTGCAGGCTTCTGAATGAAGTTTGGTTGCTAAGTTTTGACTGTCTAAGCATACCTTGGTTTGGAGGCATAAGATTATAAATCAAAATATAGTGAAGAGGAAGTTGTCTTGGTCAACTTTTACAGTTGTTTTCCCCTGCCCCAGTCTGAGGAAAAAGGTGATTTTTTTTTTTTAAACCCAGCTATCAAATGCTGGATTGTTTTGAAAGCTGTTATCTTATTTGTTGTTTTAGAATAACATTATTTATAACATTAGAAGGCTTCCAGTTGAGAACCTGGCTTGGCTTTTCCTCTGTGCCAGTCCCCAAGCTTGCTTTCCATGAAGCAGGGATTTTGAAGATGCTTTCCTAGGTGCTTCATGTGGTGTTTTATGTAATCTCGTGGAAGTAGCTCCCTTGCTGTGATATTACTGTATTGTCCTTTTGTAGT
Organism: Crypturellus tataupa; assembly: GCA_034781795.1. Taxonomy (NCBI): domain Eukaryota; kingdom Metazoa; phylum Chordata; class Aves; order Tinamiformes; family Tinamidae; genus Crypturellus; species Crypturellus tataupa. Next base: position 3,553,508 of record JAWLRI010000144.1, read on the forward strand.
AACTAGCTGCATGAGGGGAAAAAGGTGTTATAACAAATATAAAAATGCTTTCACTCTTGTATGACGCTGCAGTGCTCCTAATATGTTATTCTCCCTACTCTTTTCTCTTTCTGTAGCTGGGCTGTTTTTTAGCCACCACCAGGATTGTGAGGGTAGCTGGTTTAGTTCCTGTTCACTTCCTTCTGAATTTTTTTCAGGATTCCCTTTTTAAAATCCCTGATTTTAAAGCCTACCTTTAAGCATACCCAAGCTTTCACAGATAAGCAGTTCGTGTTGCTGCTTTAAATCTGGGTAGAAACCACCATTGTACTGTAAGGGACAAATAGCTTTGTGCAAGTGCAGTGAAAATTATTTAAGGAACAATCTGACAAGGGCTTTTAAAGTGATTTATGGCTCAGCTCCTTCCCTCTTCTTCTTCCAACTATTCATACAGAAAATTAAAAAAAAATCTCCTCTTTGTGGATTTGAATATGCTTAAAATCAAGGTTATTGTTATGTTATTTAAAGTCCCAACCTGGACTGGAACTTTCTCTCTTTGCAGTAAAGAATTAGGCAAAACAAGTTCATAACCTATTATTGTGGTACTTTGCCAAGAATCTGTTAAGAAACACAGCAAGTTGCACAGTTGCCTGTGAAATAATCCAGGAGTGTCCTGGCATGGTGCCCTCCTGCCCCTGGCTCCGGCACGTCTTCCGACGTGCGCGTGAGCTCTCGAGAAGCTGTAAGGTTACCCTGTTACTGCGAGGACACTCTGAACTACTTGGGCCAAGCAGGGTGCTGAGTCACAGATCCAACTGGATAATGTGTCCTTAATATTATTTACCTGTGCCTGGGGATGGAAGCAGTTCAGTTATGTTTTGGTTGCGTTACCATACTGCAGATTGGTAGTTTCTTATTTTTTATGCACTCCTACACAGTAGGACTTTCACTTAAGGTGCAAAATATCCAAACTGTTTTTTCCTATTCTCATGTGACCTCTGCTATCCCTTTCTCGCCCTATAATCCCAATTACAAGTTGCATGCTGAAATTTTCTCTCTTATTTAATCAACTTGTTGTCTTCAGCAGCTACTTGAGTGCTGGTGTATGTTGTAGGTTAGGAGACATTGGTTTTAATTAGAGACCTTTATAATTAAGGCAGCTTAAAGTTTTGTTTGGTTAGTGCCGTTTTCCACAATTAAGCAAAATTTTAACAAATAGGCAATTAGAGATTAAGCTAAAACTAAATGATTTTTTTTTTTTCAGGCCAGGTAGAAAGATTGTTTAATGTATTTGTATGTTGTGAAAATAATCTTGCAACAACTGCAAATATTGTTGTGAACAGTTCTGCTTGGGAGAAAGCAGCGGTAGTGTTGTCAAAGTTTGCGGGTTACTAAAATGTAATACATTGCAGGTATTGAAATACTGCTGTGTTAAAATTAGTGTCCATGACAGTATAAAGCTCTCCTTGACTTTGAAGGTAAGGTTGTTGTTGTCTTTTCGGTGTTGAAAATAGAATATGAAAATGAGAAAATACTACTAAAACATATGTGAGTATTTGGGTGCATTCTTTGGCACACAAACTGTGCCAAAATGTGTTGGATATTATTTGTAAAAGTTCATCCTTCTCTGAAATATATTGTGAAATGACACATGAAACTTAGCATCTGTGGCAGTTAACATGATGCATACCACTTTGTATTCCTAATGACAGTGCTGCTATAAATTTGTGGGCTCAATATTTCTTCTCCAAATTTTTTATCTGAAACTGAATTCAGGGGATAAGTAGCCTAACATTTTTTTTTTTCTCTCCTTCCTTTAGATGATAGCACTGAATGCCAAGCTGCTTCCAAGAAAGAAGAGCAGAATGACAAAGACAAGAAAGATGAAGACGAGACTCCGCTGCCCACTTACCGGGCCAAATCGATTGTTGAGAGTTGGGTATGGGGCAAGCAACCAGGTATTAAAGCTGTTTCAGTAATTCACACTGAAGCATTACATATACTGTGTTGATAACTACTTGTAGCATCACGAAGTAATTGGATCAAGTGTACTTGTTGACAGGTGCGTCTGTTAGATTAGTGCAATAAGTCTGATAAGTGATTAACTGACAGGTGCTTTTGTTAGATTACTGGAATAATTTTTATAAGCGATTAACTACACAGTGCCAAGTTAAACATCATTTACTATTATTAGCTTTGGATTTAATTAGTTTCATGACTTGAAGAGTTAATTTGCATCTTTCATGCTAGTTCAAGGAATGCAGAACTGACTTGTTTGAACGAAATGCAGTGATAAAGTGAAATGTTAGGACATTTTCAGATTTTTTCTTTTCATCTATGGACACAAAAAAAAAAGCGTAGTTTGAGAAGCTTGAATGTTCTGCAGGCAGTAGAGGTTTCATAGAGACATGTAGGTGATTTTTCTTCACTTCTTGGTCTGACAGGTGAGTTTGTTAGTCATGGGAGAAGATTCAAATGGTTAGTGCAATTAGTTGCCAATTGTGACTTCTACTGACAGGTATCTTAACTATGATGGTGATGGAAGAGTTGCCTGTATGTTTACATTTTTATCTAATGGCTCTAAGACTTATCATAACACTGATTTAAAAAAAAAAATGTATTTTTTTTTTGTATTGAAGACAGTTGAATTTCATGGCTACTTGTTACTGCAGAGCAGCAGTTTATTGTATAACTGGCCCTAATTAAAAATCAGAGATCAGAAGCAGCTTAACTCCAGTGGTGCATGGTGTTCCTGTTTCAAACCGTATTATCTAAAGGCTTTGGAGAGATCTTTTGTGCCCCCTTTTTTATCTCCTCACTGAGAAACACTTGGGCAAAAAGTGATGTCTCTCCAGTGCCAGAACCTGAATTTGTGCAACCACGTTTGCTAGGGAAGCTATTCAGCTTGTTTCTGATGTGGCACCGATCAGTGCCCAGTCTCTGCTCCATGCCAAGCAGCTTGTCACCTTTCCTTGAGGACAGCAGGACAGATGGATTTGCTGTCACTCTCATATGGGGATAGAGAATTTTGCAGTGTAAGGGGAACAAAAAAAATTGCTCATACAGTGGAAGGGTGGGAGAATTGTGTGTGTTCAAGAGATGTAAGCAAACGGATACAGCATTTTTCTTTTTATTTTGTGTTTGTTGTTGAAGAATAAAGTGAAAACATTTTACAAAATGGTAAACTAAATGGCAAACTTTTTATCAATTTTTTTTCCAACTGATAAAAGTGTTTGGAATGAAAAGCTAGCCTTTAAGCTCCCTACTCAACTTGTTCCCGCCACTAATTTATTAAAAATTGGAAAAACATTCCTTTGGGGTAGGGATATATATGTATGTGGAGCTTTCGGAAAGGAAAGCTTTACTTTCCTGTGTTTAGTTGAGTTCTTATATATATCATGGCATTTTTGCCTGTATGGATACTTTTTTTAGAAATAATGTGCAAAGCCTTTCTGTAAAAAAATTCTTAGTCTTCTTTTTTTTTTGTTAGCGTCTGTGTTACCTTAATTGAAATTAATTAGTTGACTGGCAGATCCATAAACAATATTACAAATGCATATATATATTTTGTCTATAGAACAGTGTTAACAGATGGCTTTCACAGTTTCAGGTAATGCTCTCTTTCGTATCTGTCAGAAATATAGCTGGCAACTACCTTTGGTTTTTATGCATTATGATTCTGTCTTTTTTTTTTTTTTTCTTTTTCTCCAAAATCTTTTCTGTGTAGCTCCTTTGTGTGAGTTTTTCATAAAACAAGGAAATTTGTTTAAGCTTTCTTACTTCCTCCATCCTAAAAAGATACGAACCCTTGAATGTTTGATTGTAAACTGACAAAAGCATAGAGCAGCTATGCATTTGTTGAAAAGGAGATTTCTTTCTCAGTTTCTTACTTCAAGTAACAATATACTTAAGACTTACTATGTTTTAAATTATGTTTGTTTTAAAAATTTCTACATGTAATATGTAGTTTGGAGCTTGAGATGCTTTACAAAAATGTGTGAAAGGAAGTCAATCTATCACTTAATTTCCTACAAAGTAGGTAAGGCTTACTGAGTTTTAGATCAGTACCTTGAACTATTTTTATTGAGTTTAATGACTTTCAGTCTTATAACATGAAAATGGTATATAGATACTAGATAGTGCACATCCGTGTTTGAGAAGGGCTGTCAGACAACCTTATTTTGCTTAGAATATGTGGAGGGTCACAGTGTTAAACTTCAACAAAGTAGATCAGTGGGCCTTGTGACATTGCTTCCCCATGAGGGATTTTGTGATCAGACAAAAGACTGTTTACTGCATGTGTTGAGAAGCAGTATTTTCTTTTTTTTGGGGGGGTGGGAGGGTGGTTCTATTTGCTTTTTCATCTGGCATGAGTTCAGAGAAGGGAAATGCTTTTCCCCATTCTGGTTTATGCTCAGATCGGTACTTTGCCAAAATAGGAGAAAGATGTTGTAGTTTTTTGGAATCGTCTTACTCTGCTAAATTCTGCAAAAAAAATGCATAAGATGGTGATAAAACATGTATAAGTCATTTGACTGTGCTGGATTTTTTTTCTCTTTTCTGTATTTTTTAGGGTTCATCTGTTTCACATTCAGTTCTTACCTGGTTTCAGCCTTGAGGTTCAGACCTCTTCTTCACATTATCCCCCTGCTTCTTGTGTATTTATTAACCACTTTGACTTGATTCTTCCTAAAAATCTTGTTATACTTCTTTAATCCATTTTCTTTACATATATTCAACCATGTATTGTATGAATAGTATATTATAGTGTTTTTTTTTTTTTTTTTTTTTTTTAATTTTTTTATTGTTTGGGCCTCTGCTACTTTCATCTAATGCCCTGTTGCTCTTACACTGGGGAAGATGTCGAGCAAATGTTCTTTACTTGTCTTCCTTCTGACACTGTTTTTTTTTTTTTTTTTTTCTTTATTAAATGATTTTGTCCTAATTCCCCCGTCTACAGTGCATGTACACACATGCTGCACATGTGTGCATATGTTTGTTTTTCCCCTCAGGCTGAAGATATTAATTTATGCAGCTTTTTCTGTATGCAGAAGCTATTCCGAACGCTTGCTCTTCCCCTTGCTTTTTCTGCTTTATTTTGGTGCTGAGTAAGGTGGGTTGAGAAGACCAGAACTGCATATTCCATGAAGTGGTGCAATGATCTCCAGCTTTCTGTCTTTTTGCAACTGCTGTTGGACAGTGGGTTGGACAATTCTTCAAGGAACAGCTCTGCTGTGCTAGTAAGATCTTATTCCTGAGGGCAAGTTATTTGGTGCCTTAGCAAGGAAAGTTTGGTTTCCTTTAGCAAGGAAAAATGGAGGTGTTGTTTCCCTTGCTTATCAAGGTATATCTACTATTTTGTTTTTCATGTGCTGCTTGTGTGATTGGCTGCACTTTTTTTTCAGTTGGGACTCAGCTTCACTACTGTAATAGCAACAAACTTTGTCACCTCACTGTTTGTCTCCAGTGCAGGACTTTGCACAGGTTTCCGTAGTACTTACTAGTACTGTCATTCCTCAGTGTTAACTGCCTGTTTATTCATACTCTGTTTTACATGTCTTTCAAGTATGTCTCTGCGATTTTTAAGCATTTCTCTTTTATCCTATGCTCATGCGCTTATCTGCTTTCGGAGCTCTTTACTAGAGGTAGTTTTGTTTTCCAAAACCAGCAAGGGATCCCTTGTCCACGTGACTGACTCCTTCAGAGAACTGTCCCAAAAGACTTGTGACATGTGACTTGCTGTTTACAAGTGCTCTCTTGACTCTTACTCAGTGTATAATATTACTCGTACCCAATAATTCTGTTCCTTATTCTTACCAGTCTGTTGAACCACTAAGAACTGTGGTTTATTGGTTTATGTTTTAGACCAGTTCTCTCTGAAACCTGTTAAAAAAAACTATTTAAAGTGAGACTACTGCTAAAGGTAATAGTTCGCAATCTCACCCTTTGTTTCCTGAAGTCCTTAGAGTGAATATTGTCTGGTTTCAGTAATTTGTTAGCATTGACTTGCTCTGTAGCATCACCATTCAGTACTATATGATTTGAGACAGATATTTTGATGCATGACTTGTAGCAGGAAATTCTTGTATGGGAACATCCCATTATTTTTTGTACCAAACACAGTGTATTTACTTTTTGGAGATTAAGTCGAGCTTTTATCTCCTTCTTAGTGATTTTACACTAATAAGTCTAATAGTTTTCTTCCTCTTTTTATAAAAACCTTCTCTCTCTTAAGTTTTGTGCTTCAGGATTGACATCCTATCAATGACAGAAGGAGGACAAAGTATCTGTAAAACCTGTTTTCTCTCATTTAAACCAAGGAATTGTATTTTCCTTATTATTATTTCTTACTTTAAAAACACTTTTATAGACATGTATAAATTACTTCTGATTTTCTGTTTTTCAGTATGTGAGAGACTGCTGTTGTCATTTTCTTGATTTTTGCCAGCTTATATTCCATTTCTGACTTGAAAATGTAGATTGCCCAAGACTACTCCTACAAGATGTGTTGTTTCAGACCCTGAGTTTTTATGGGTCTACTTCTGCTCCTCCTTCATAGAAGACTTTTAGGACTTCTTCATTCTATATGTTTAGTTTTGACTGAGATGGAAAACATACATTTTGCACTAGGTTCCTGGTAAATTTGAATCTGCATCTGTACGTGTTTTTAGACATGTATTGAGATTTTTCTACTCTAACAAAGTCTAGTTCTGCACGTAGCATAGATGAAAATTTCAAAATCTACTACCAGAAAGATTTTGAACTTCAGTTTCCTATATATTAATCTACATTTTTGCCTGGAGTGTCTGTTTTGTCAACAAAAGGCATGTTGTTGGTACTCACAGGGTCGTGTGCATTGGTTCCTTGTCACCCTAGCAGCGTATCCACGTACTAAGATGTCTCTTGTTTTTGCCTTCTGCCGGTGATTACCTCTAGTCCCACTCGTGCTTTTTCCCTAGGGAGTTGTGCCTTTCAGAAAAGTGGGTGGCAGAAGAAAGGGAGCAACTAATCACTATGCAACTAATTGGTATGCAGTTTGCGGTTGACAGAAAATGGAAAAAGTTCCCTGAAAACTAGAAAATGGGAGAGTAGAAGGCTTTTTCCTCAAGGAATTTAGACTTGAAAAGGAGAAAGGCTGTGTGGGAGGAGCACAAAAGCTGAAGGAGTGTTCTGTTTTGTGTCTGTTCCCCCTGCAATTAAATTATTGCTTTGATGAAGTTATTGCTGTCTTTTACAGAAGCCTTTTTTATGGTTAGGCCATTGGGCTGTAATGGCAGTAGTATTACTACACTGAAAGTTAAATTTTAAGCAATTCTGTGGGTTTGATGGCATCAGGAAAGAATGCCAGTTTAAAACTTTAAGCTTAATTTTAACTGAACTTCTAATTTGGGTTTAATTGTAACTTGTCCAGATGCCTACAGGGCACAGCTGAATCTATGAAAATGTCATTGCCTAACATCCTTCTTATTTTATTATAATGACTTACTGTTCTTGATAAGAGTCTTTCTTTTGGGGGAGGAGGAGGTTTCTTTTGTGGTAGCTCCAGGCCTTACAAACATGTTATGACTGTGTATGTGTGCGCATATGAACGCGTTTAAAGAGAAAGTTAAGCAGAAGAGCGAACTGTTTAATACACTTTTGTCCAAAATTGTAATTTTCTATTAAAACTGAATCTCATTTATTTTTTTCACAGAAAATGCTATGGCTCAATCTTTTTCTCAAAGCATAAAGCCATAGAGCCAGCTCAGTGACTTTTAAGTAGAGCTGTATAGCATTTACATAATACTGCTTGAGGTTAATTAGCATTCCTTGAAAAATTTAACAGCTTAACTGATGCAACAACTGTGCAGAAGCTTAACTTTAAAAACTGTGAAATAGGTTATGGGTCAAATTTGCTGTAATCTGATCTCATTTGATATGGTTAAGATGCTAAACTTTGCATACTTAACGGGCAAAGTTGCTTTAAATTAACTTTAATCCTTGCCAGAATATCAAAAGCTGCTTCACACTTAAAGTTTCAGTAGGAATGCCACTACTTTGTTTCCCCATAGAACAAAGAGTAAAGGTAAATACAAGCTTAATGTAGATTTGTTCAGATGACCAAACAGCATGCAGGTAAGGTGGGAATGCAGTTTCCTTACGTAGTCAGAACAGGTTTATATTAGCGGTGAATGGAGATGTAATGCTGGTGGTTGTTGTTGTGCCATAACCCTCATGGCGTTTCCTCATGCATGAGTGAGAGCTTGTTTTTTCAGGTGATGCCATGTCTTGTTTCCTGGTGTTGCTAGGAGAGCTGATTGCACTAAAAAGTGCTTTAATGGCAGTACCTGAGAGGGCAGATAGAAATGACCTGTGTAAATTCAGGGTGATACTGTTGAGATATGTGGCATTAGCAACAGCAGTTAAAACTACCTGGGCTTCTGTTGTGGTGGGAGGCTGCCTCAAAGTTTCTTCCTTTAAGGGAGGATTAAATCTAAATTTGTACTGTGTCCAAAAGAACTAATTAAATACAGCTGCGGCACTGGAAACAAACTAAAATGATAAACTAACTTTATATAAAGGACATTTTTCTGCCTATAATATAATTGAATGATCAAATAGTTTAAGTTCATATTTAGAAATGCTGGTAAAAGGAATGGCTCAGTAGAAGGATAAAGGTTTGACCAAGATCTCCCTTCTGTCTGTCTTTGTATTATTATGTATCTATAGGCATTTTCCAGGGTCCTTTACCTGCCAGGTAGAAGGAATAAGTGTTAAGAAAAAATCTGGCATGTGCAGTGTGTGTAGGATTTTTTTATTTTAATTTTATTTGACCATGAGGCAGCAGTGTGCCCTTGTGGCCAAGAAGGCCAGTGGGATCCTGGGATGCATTAAGAGGAGCGTCTCCAGCAGGTCGAGGGAGGTGATTCTACCCCTCTACTCAGCCCTGG
>JAWLRI010000144.1:3562516-3605447 GCA_034781795.1 Crypturellus tataupa
GCAGGGGGGTTGGACTAGATGACCTCTAGAGGTCCCTTCCAACCTTAGGCATTCTATGATTCTATGATTCTATTTTTTTATTTTTTGTTTTCTTTGGTAAGGTTGGAAACAAGAGTGCAAGTAAAGTTTCCAACTTCCTCCCAGTGTTGCTGAGCTGACTATAGAATGTATCACTTTGTGATTGGTATTTTTCCTGATAATGGGGAGAATTTTTGACAGGATGAATGAGAAGCGAAGACAAGGAGCTATATTAGTGTGGGAATGAAGGGATGTGGTAAATGTCTATCGAAGATGGTAAACTAGCTCCACTGCAGGCGGAAGAATAACTGACTGCATTTGTCAGATAATAAATATTCTGCTAATGATAACCTCACAATTTAAACTGCTAAATTGAGACTTTAACTACAATACGATAAGTATGAGTTAGGTAAATAATATGTCTCTAACCAGCCTTTGTAAAATAACTGAAGAAGCAAAACCTAGCAGAGGGCACTGAGCATTACAGACTGCCATAGCAGCATAAACAGTTCTGTTTCAAGAGTTCCCTGTAACCTTCTCCGATGAAACTTGAATCGTTACTATAAATAAACTATTCTCTCATTAGTGTGTTTAGTTCATTGGTAGCTTATCTTGCTTAGATTTGAGAACTTATTGAAAGCAGTTATCACTTGATCAATTCCCTGGTAAACTCTAAATCTTTGTGAAGATAAGATGAATTTTTCTTAAAGATAAATTCACTTGTGGAACTTAAAGACTTAAGAGAGGAAATAAGCGATGATATTACACTAAAAATAGTGTTACTCCTATTAAAACTGAGACAGTCCCTAGTTCAGTTTTGGGATGTCTGAACTGTAGGATTACTACAGCTAGCAGTAAGTATGAAATAGCTGTTTCAGTCTTTAAATTCACTTTGTCTATGAAATCTCTTTAGGAATAAAGAAATATTAGAAAATATGTACAAAATTTTAAAGACAAGATATATTTAATTTAGCAGAGAGCCTTTATAAATTTGTAGTCATTTGAGATTGTGAAGGCATGATGAGAAGTAGGAAAAAACTAATTTTATTACAACTAAAATAAACTTAAATTTGGTTAGCTCATGAGGTTAAACCATAATTTGGATATGAACTTTTTTTTTTCTATGCAATTTTAAGTAGTTTAAAAGTGTATGGGAGTTTGTCAGTTCTTCGTGCCATTAGTTTCTGAATATAAAGACTCCATGCTTCTGGCCTAAGCATTTGAAAATTGGAGCTTTTTTAGCCATTTCTTGTTGTATAGTCTGTAGAACTTGACAGTGGTGATCTTGAAGTATTATAAAGACCTTGAAGTGTTATGAAGATGTTCTTATATTAAAGGGGGATTGAACTTTTGAGGTATTTGAAATCCAGTGCTTTTTGCCAAGTGCGGTGTTTGTTATATCTGACCACTTTGGCCAATATCGAATGCCCTGCAGGTTAGTCCCAGTAAGCATTGCCCTTCTCAGTAAGTGTTGGAGGAGCACTCGTGGCCACTGCCCATCTGAAGTGTTTCTTTCCTATAGTGTTTACTGTGTGTTTGCCTAATAAAACATGTATTTTGAAGTGCAGAGTTTTGTCATTGGAAAATATCTAGTTTTTCAATGCTCAGAAATAATTTTAAGGGCTGGCATTTTTAGGTAGTTTGTTAGTTCCAAAGCAGTTATGAATGCTTAACTCTACTGAGTCTGTCACCTAGGCTTGGTTTGTGTAGCACCAGCGATGATACTCACTCCTCCCCCAACACAGACTTTCATGAAAATTTATTTCAGGAAATTGTCTTGTTTTCTTCCTTGACTATTTCTTTACACTTCCAATGTATATCTAAAAATATAATGAGGAGAATGAATTTGTGCCGAATGAAATCAGTTGTCAAAAAGAACTATTTTAAGAAAAGTGTCTTTTTGCGAAACAAAGTGTGACCATTTGCAGATGGATATTCTTCGTTATTGTATCTGAGTGGTATTTAGTGAATGATAGGGTTTTACTGTTCAGTCAGGTAAGAAGAAAATTGACTTTTACCTCTTCCTGCAGTTTGTTTGGAGGAGTCAGGAAGGTGATGTGCTGGAATTGACTATGTTCTCTTACTGTGAAACACAGAAGCCATGTGCTGCAAGATATTCTTTTGTATTTTCGTTTAAAAAATAAAGATTAAGACTCTTTAGGTTACGGCAGCCAATAAGTCATTTCTTGCAGCCTCAGAACATATAGGGGTGGCGGTGATTGTTGTTTCTTGTTTTGGTTTGTTTTTGGTGTGTGTTCTGAGGAATGTTAACACTTCAGAAGTGATTTTTTTTTTTTTTTTAACCTCAATTTTGGAGTTTTTAATGGAGGAATATTTGGATCAGATTGGCTTGGAGATGAGGTGTATTGGAGCTTCTGACTTGGGACATATACAGTCATCTATTAAACCTTCTCAGTAAGCTTCTGTTTGGCTGTAATGATCACAGAATCACAGGATGACTAAGGCTGAAAGAGTCCTTTGGGGATCATCTAATCCAACATCCCTGCACACACAGTGTATACATACGCTCTTGTGTGTGTGTGTATATAAAATAAAGTAAAAATATGAACAAAACAACTGTGCCTATGGCAGGAATATGTGTTACGTAAGTTTTACTTTGCATTGCCATCCAAAGTGACTATAATTTGTTGACATTCAGACTGTATAGTTCTTTGAGGACTTTCATAAGGCTAATACTTAAGGAAAGTAACACTTTGTTGTAGCATTTCTTCTTGCTTGAGTCGGAGTCTGTCTACATATAATGGTTGCGATTACTTGTGTCTAATGATAAATTTTAAATCCCTGAGGCTGTGAGGAACACTTTTTAATCTTTTCTTATGCACTGAGAAGTTGATCCTCATGTTCAGGTGGAAGAATTACCTCAGGGACAGGAATCTTGGCACATTGTAAAACGGTGTCGAGGAGCAGTGACATTGAGAAGGGGCTGCAGTAGTGGCTGGCCCCCAGGCTATGTGGGGCTGTGCAAGGTGATCCGACAGCAGCGAAGGCTACTTGAATTCTCTGCTTGCAAGGCAAGGGTGCATGGCAGAGTGGTAAAACGGGATCCTGCCTTTGGATGCGTTTGCAAAATGCTTTGGGGCTGCTTTTGGCAGAGTTTTTGGCTCTAGAGGCTATCATACAGGTGTTGGGTTTTAATGTTCAATGGTTTGCGGGCAAGTGTTACAAAAATGTACCCTTCCTACCACACGCACTGTTGCATATATGGAGACCTGTAGTTTCCATATGCTTTATCTAGTCAGGTGTGAATTACAGTGAAGTTGCTTCTGTGTAGCAGCCAGGTAACATGTGTGCTTGAGTTAGGGTTGGGCATTGTAAGCCAGTGAAAAGCAGACCAGTAATCAGGCTGCGAATAAAGGGACAGAAAAGAGCCTTCTGAGAACGCATGTTCATGTTTGTGCAAGGAATTAAAGCTTCTTTCACCAAGAGTGAAAAAAATTCACTTATATGTTTTTGTTCGTTTCCTATTTTATTGTGGTTTTGATACTGTCCTTGTTATCATCTGTTCCTGGGTTATGAGGACTTTGATCTGTTGACTGCCTTTTCTAATAAACCAAGAATTTATTCTCGGGTGGTATTGCACGTGTTGGATCTTTATTTTCTCATGGTACTTGAAAGTGTCTGGTGCATTCCTGACACTTGGTTTAGACTTAGCAGCCCCTGGCAATGATTCTAGAGCTTCTCAGAGTAGTTTTGTAACTTCTAAGAAACCTCAGATAAGGTGTATCCATGCAAAATGAAAGCATATCCTTGTAAGTGCTTAAGTTTGTTGCCTTTGTTTAGAAGCTTGACTCTTAAAGACTACTGATGATAAGAATTTGCTGTCTAACTTGTCTGTTTAAAGCAATTGCAGAAATATTTCATATGACATAATTTCAGTCATGAAATGCTAAGGTTCAGATTTATTCAAACAAAACCCATTTTGATGATGACCTTACCTTTCTGTAACTAAATAACTGCAAAATATGATCTCTGCTTAGGCGTACAGTGGATTAGAAGTATGTGTATTATAACTGGAAACAGTTTCAGTGTGTTTAGAGATTCATACTTAGCTCAATGCATAGCTTTGATTGCCTTGACTTTCCTTGATATCTACAGGTTATAGGTTTCCTTGTGCCTACAGGTGTTCCTTTTTCTGCTATATAATGCTGCCTTTCTCTGCCCCTTAGACGTGAATGAGTTGAAGGAATGTCTTCACGTCCTAGTGAAGGAACAGCAAACTCTGGCCACCCAAACTGCTACGACGGCCCTTTCAGCAGTGCGGCTAAAGCAGAGGCTGGTTATCCTGGAAAGGTATTTCATTGCGTTGAACAGAACCGTTCTTCAGGAGAATGTCAAGGTTAAGTGGAAAAGCAGCAATATTCCTCTGCCTACTGTGGATAAGAAAAGGTAACAGCAAGTTGTTACTAACCTGTATCTGAGAGCTTAGTATGATTTCTTTTTCTTCATAAAACATGATAAACTTTTCTTATTTCCTAAGACAGTGTTAAGTGGTATTTTCTACCACACAACATTCCTCCTCAGCTGTTATTTAATTACATTACCTGGGTTTGTGTTGATGAGTGTTTGTATAATATATTGTTATGACTGCTATTCTTGAACTATAAGCATATTTTGTTATTGAGATATTCCTTTTGTTCTACTCGGAAATAAAGCTTGTTTCAGAACTGTTACTGATGGAGAGGTTATATAGTTCTAGCAATATTAATAAACTTTCTTATCAATGTTTACTAACTTAAGGCACATAATAAAACTAAAACTTTAATTATATATAGGTTTAACATAAATTTTCTTAGCTTGGGAAAGAAATACCGTAATCTATACATTATCTGAAAATATTTTCAGAAATCTAACTGAATAAGAAATAAGTTGACAACTTTCCATGTTTAGGTTGACCTAAAACTCTTTGACAACTGACCATTAAAGCCATTGACCTAAAACCAGAAAAAAATTGATAAGTGAAGCTTTAGGTAGTTGAACAAAGTTGCTATATGACAAAAAAGCAGTTCAGAGAAATTGTGTTGTATTGTCTCTAGTGTATTGTCTCTAGCTTCCAAACCTAAAGGAAAAACTGATAATAGATATCATAGAGTGGTTATTATGGGATTGAAGTTCAGCAGTGACATGTTTCTCTGAATAATCTTGTTCTCTGTGGAAGATTTTTTTCAGTTCTCATTAGTAGTAACAATAGTATATTTAAGTTACTAGGCTGCTGAAAATTCTAGTTTAAATTTTCTACCAGTTAAGATGCCCAGAGCAGTGTACTTTCGTGGTAGTGTGAGGTAGAAAAACAGGTTTGCTGATGTTTCTAAGAGAAAACAATAGGGAACCCAATGCTGTCAGGTACAAGGGAAAGCTTGCTTAAATTAATATGTGTGTTCGTATAAATACCAAGTTCAGTAGAAATGTATGTAAGCCCAGTGGGCATTAATGAAAGTTCAAAGCATCTCTCTTCCTTACACAAACCAATACAAAAGCTACAAAGTGATACTTACAATTTGGAAACTGGAGTGGAAAGTTGAGAAATGACAAGTGATGGAATTTATTATCAGTAATTGAATAGAAGATTTATACATAGGATTTATATACAGTAAAAGTCTAAGGACATAGTTTATATTGTCTAAATTAATTGTAATAATTTTGATATTTCTTAATTTCAGTATTTCATAATTTCTTTCTGAGTAAATCTACAGGTCTTCCTTGGGGCATTCAGTTATGCCAAACTGGTTTATTTTTTCCTCTGAATCTTTAATGGTGGGGTAGATTCTTCTCTTTCTTTCTTTAGTTGAGTATTGGTTACTGACATTCAGATATTTCTCACCATTTCGAGAAAAAAATCTTAAAATTCTTTATAAATATAAATTATGTATATTTTTCTACACATATATAAATTACAAATACTGTGTTACACTTTCAAATTTTACAAATAATTACTAGTTATATATAACTGTTATATGAATTATTTAGAGATTATACATTTATAATTTTTATTTTATTTTTTTAGCCCAAAACCTGTAGGCAAAGGTGTAGAAGGACTTGCAAGGGTTGGATCCCGAGCAGCACTTTCGTTTGCGTTTGCATTCCTTCGTAGAGCGTGGAGGTCGGGTAGGTCTACCTTTTATCTTACTGCTTTTGTTTGATTGGAAAACAGATGACTCATTGAAGCATGTTGATTAAGTATTTGCATAGAGTTGTATAATATTTTTATAGCTCTGTTAGATTTGCATCAGGCAAATGTTTTATGTGAGATTATGTCCAACAAACTTGCTAGCACTGGTGCTTTGTTGTATGAGGAATCTGACTTGGTGACTTTATGCTCAGGAAAGTAAATTGGAGATTCTGTATACAGAACATATTTTTAATGACTGACTTCAGAAAAGTGAGAGCAGTCCTCTAAACAGGATAAATAACTAACTAATCTGTAGTAATACAGTGACTTGAAAAAGGGGTTTGGAGCAATAGGAAGAAACTGGTGTTTAGTTTGTGCATCATTTATGCACTTTACAGTAATTGTAGGCACTAGGAAGCTTAATGTGACAGAAATGTCATCTGTGCTACCTTAACTTGTCTTTTGTTCAGACTTGAACTTGCCCTGCAGCTCTTTGGCTTTTTTTTTTTTTTTTTATCTGACCAGCCCAAGTTCTTTTTTTTGATTTACTCAGTGGATGCATAGGGAATTAAGCAGCTACAGAAGTTGTGATCACACCTCTCCTTCCTGATTGGTTTTGGTGAAATAGGTAGTTCCTGAGGTTTTGCAGTAAAAAATTTTGTGTGGAAATTAATAATATGAATCTGACAGGTTGTCAGTGGAAGTAACTTGTAAGACTGAGGTCAAAAGTAATCTGCAAAATATTGCACACAGGAATTGGTGTGCTTTCTGTAAAGGTGTGGGTTTAACTAGTATTACTGTTATTGCCAGGTGAGGATGCAGACCTCTGCAGTGAGTTGTTACAAGAATCACTTGATGCACTACGGGCACTGCCAGAGGCATCACTTTTTGATGAAGGGACTGTGTCCTCTGTATGGCTGGAAGTTGTGGAAAGAGCTACTAAATTCCTAAGGTCTGTTGTGACAGGGTAAGTTTTTTTTTTTTTTCCCTTTTTTTCCTCTTTTACTTTCCTATTTTACTTTTAGAAGTAGCTGAAGTAGCTATTTAATGGCAAACTTGCATCTGTAGCAGCTGATAAGCAAGTTTTGCAGTTAAGCAAAACAATATGCAAAATTAAGAGAAACATTTTCCTCTTCTAATGTTGCTATATGAAGCAAATGAACAACACCCAAATTGTTGAAATGTAGCTCTTTAAATATGATTTTATTCCTTTTACTATTTAAAAAAGTCTATGTATAAATATT
Organism: Crypturellus tataupa; assembly: GCA_034781795.1. Classification (NCBI taxonomy): domain Eukaryota; kingdom Metazoa; phylum Chordata; class Aves; order Tinamiformes; family Tinamidae; genus Crypturellus; species Crypturellus tataupa. The sequence goes on from JAWLRI010000144.1 coordinate 3,569,906, forward strand.
CTGAATTTCCTTTTATACTTTCACCCTCAGAATGTATTGCTAATGTAAGCTGTATCTGCATGCAGAGTGATATTTGGTAGTACAATGTATGGCTATGTTTAACTGTACCTTTCCAGTATAGTTATAAATGAAGATTTGTCTGCATAGGAGAAGAGACTTACAGTATTCTCTGCTTTTCTCCTTTGCTTACGGAGATTTAAAGTTGTCTTCTTACAACAGTTATTACAAGTGAATTGTGATTTTTTTTTTGAATACTGGAACCACATTTAAGTTTAGGTGATTCTTGGTGTGCTGTAGATGCTTTTGTTAAGCAAATAATCTGCCAGTTATTTCTGAATTACCATTGATTTTGTGTGTGTGTTTTGTGTGTTAAATCCAGAGATGTTCATGGCGCTCCCAGTACCAAAGGGCCCGGAAACATTCCATTACAAGACCAGCACTTGGCTCTCGCCATATTGCTAGAACTGGCAGTGCAGCGAGGTACATTAAGGTGAGAAACCTGAGCACCTTTTTAATTTTTAGCCATTAGTGTTTGTTGGAACAGCCTGGGCCATGCCTGCCTTCAGTTTTCATTGCTTTTAGCATAATCTTTGCAGTTCAAAGCGTATTAACCTTTTCTGTAATAATTAGAGGAGTAATGGCTTTTGAGCTCTTCTGCGCTTTCTGGAAACCCTATTTTGTAATATGAAATTAGTGATGATGGAACTGTCTACAGATCTGAAATAGCTTTAGGCTTTGGGTCTCAAGTCACATATTAATTGAAGGAGATGTATGCAGTAGTGCTGTTGTTGTGTAGAACACAACATTCTTGTGGCTCAGGAACCTTTCCTATTCACTGCCACTTAAAGTAGCACTGAATAGGTAAGCAATGATTATTTCTATTGGCTAAAAGTTTACCAAAATACAGGTGAAGAGACATAGGAATCACCTTAAAATACCTAGGCAGATGCTTTTAATTTGATTTGGTCTAGTTCTTTGTAAACAAAGGTAATTTATGTTGAGCTACTGCATTTGTGCTCTTTTTTGTGAAAATACGTATTAAGTTCACATCAGCTTTAGAACAAATTGTGCAGTTGTTAGTAGGCATTAGCAATTACTTAAAACATAGGTAAGTTGGCTTCGATATTAGTCTTACCTCCCCTCTTCCCCTAGTCCTCATGTGCTGTAATTGGGACAAGTCTAAATTCACTTTTTTAAACTTTTTTTTCATCTCTTCTTTCCCTTCTGTCAAGTAAATAGAAATAGTTTGAGTTTCATGTGTTTGGCATTCTACTTTTATTAGTTTCTGAAAGATGTTTTTTCATAAAGAGAGAGGAAAAAAAAAGCTATCATGGTATCTAGATTGTAAAATCCATCCCTTGCATATAGTGTTACTAACATTAAAAATGTTTCATGGATAGTTTCATGGATAACTTAAAATAATTTCTTTGGGAATGCTTATTAATAAAAGGTGTAAAATTCCTCTTTCAGCCAAATGTTGTCGGCTGTTATGTTGCTGCTTCAACTTTGGGATAATGGAACAAGGGAAACAGATAATGAGCGATCTGCACAGGGAACAAGTGCACCCCTCCTGCCTTTATTACAAAGATTTCAGAGTATAATATGTAATAAGGATGTGCCCAGTTCTGAGGATGAGATTCAGGTACTTACCCTTGAAGGATATCCTTTGAAAAGAACATTATATCAGTATCAAATTTGTGTGGCTGAAATTAAAAGTAATAAATTTATGCAAACAAGTTTTTGATGTGCTTCAGCATTGAGTGTTTTACATATAAGATCTATAGAGAGAGTGCTGCTGTCTGGTTGTCATGTATATGTTTGAATTTCTTGAGTCAGAGTAATTTCATGGTGTAGTTAAAGGTAAGCCTTGTGTTTCAAAGTAGTGGTGCTTTATGACTATTAATTTAGTGTTAGCTGGTTAACCTTTTTACACATTTGCATTGTTCTCATACAGATTTGCTTGGATTTAAACTTTGATGTTCAATGTACATTATTGATATTGATAGAATAAAATAGAGCAAGTTTTATTATATTTATAGTACATATTTTTCTTGATGTATGTGTTCGGAATTTTCCTTTACCACAGGAGAAAAGATGAGCAGAGTTAATTTAGGTTCTCTTAAATTCATGAAGGTATTCTGCAAGTCTAAAGTGTATCATGGCACAGAAACACTGTGAATGTTTTTCTGACAGCTCCTTCTTCTCTTTTTAGCTGCTGACTTTCCCTTTGAGTCCAAATGAAAGTTTTCTAAGGTATCTGACTCTACCGCAGGACAATGAACTAGCAATTGATCTGAGGCAAACAGCTGTAGTGATCATGGCCCACTTAGACCGTCTAGCCACCCCGTGCATGCCTCCCCAGTGCAGCTCTCCTACATCTCACAAGGTACCTGTTTGCAAGAGCAAATTTAGTACGATACGCTTCCTCACCTTTGAAGTGTAGCTAATGTGTCTGTGTATATTTGTATCCATTTAACTGGGGTATAACTAGTTTTCAGTTTAGAAAGATAACTCCCTAAATTCTTCTGTTTCCTTTTTGTTTATCAGATGGTAACCTTGAATTGCCTAATTTTTTCTTATTTTGGAATCTCTAATTACATTTAGCCCTGTCTCAGTCAATCAGCCTTCAAATGTGATTGGTTTGTGAAACATTTCTTATTACAGCATTCCCTGCTGCTGTACATTGGGCTGTTGTCTGTATTTGTCAAGAGAAAATCAGTCCTCAGAACCAGACTTTCTTTCTGATTTATAGAAAAGTAAACATTGAACTTCCCAACTTAAAGAATCTCTGAATGCTCAGTGTAGATACTCATAATGAATTAGTAACACTAAACAATGTGATGCATGCAAGCCTTCATTTTTGATGTTCTTTTGAACGGTAAGCTTCAGTGACTATTGGCAGTGATGACTGTGACAGACTTCAGTATTTTTCAAGTATAAAAGCTTAGAAAGTATTCTGCTATATACATTTTAATTAAGCCACATATTTCAAAATTAATACTCAATGGAATTTTTCATTTTCCAGGGATCTCTGCAGGAGGTCATTGCTTGGGGCTTAATAGGTTGGAAATACTATGCTAATGTGAGTGGCCCAATTCAGTGTGAAGGACTTGCCAATCTTGGAGTTGTTCAGGTTGCCTGTGCAGAGAAACGTTTTCTAATATTATCTAGAAATGGGCGTGTTTACACACAAGCATACAACAGTGATACCCTGGTGAGTCATTTTTGCATGGGTTTCTAGGCTTGTTCTCTTCAGTATTATTTCATACCGTAAATTTGCTCTGTAGCAGACGTATTCATAGTGTGTAAGATTAAGATAAATAGCACTTTCATGTAGACCTTCTAAGGATGAGATAAAAACAAATTCAGAACATTAATTTTGTCAGAATTCAATGGTATGTTTGCACTTACGTATATTATTGAACTATATTTTCTTCTTCACTTCATTAGTTTAATAGTTTAGAATATTACTAAAATGGTAGGAAAACATTTTCTCATTTTTCCGTCTATGAGCAAGTCATTCAAAATAAAAGCAGCTTGTATGTTGCTTTTGTTTGGTTCACAGGGACCACAACTGGTGCAGAGTCTGGCTTCCAGAAATATTGTGAAGATCGCAGCACATTCAGATGGACATCACTATCTTGCCTTGTCAGCTAATGGAGAAGTTTTCTCTTGGGGTTGTGGAGATGGTGGAAGACTAGGCCATGGAGATACAGTGTATGTAATAAAAATGATCATAACATTTATTTGCCAGTGTTCCACACGCATATTAGAAATTGTTTATTTTGTATATGAGCCCTTAAAAGGAATATTACTGAGATACTGCCACTGGCAATGAAATCACAAACAAAAGTGGATGTACTCCGATGATGATTTATTGAAGACCACTAGTACTTCTCGATCATTAAGTTTTTGATAACAAATTAGGCAAATAATATATTTTCGATCCTAGTCAGGTAGTTGTGACCAGTTCAGCCTGCAAATCAGCTGTTAATGCTGGCATAGTAACTTACCATTCTTATAGATGTAAAATGTTTTATGGATTTTAACATGGCGAGTCATTTTTCATATGAAATTACCATAAAGGCAATTGCTTTAGAATTGAGTGTATTCAGTACAATGTTGGTATATGTTCTCCTTACCTCAGAAAATCTCCTCAAGTAACATATGCTCTTCAGGTTAACTAACAGTTAAAAATCTACAGGTCTGCCAAAGACTCTTGCTGTACAAAATTATATAAAAGGTAACTGTAATGCAGTTTTGTTTTTATAACCTGATTTGATAATCCAGCGAATATTCATATTTAACATTCAGTAGTTCACACTTTTCTCTGCTGTCAAATAGAAATAGCATTCTCTTTGCCTATTTTCTTTCCTCTTTAGTATTTGCATTTTTGTATTAATACTGCCTTCTAAAATATTCCAGGTAGAACATGACTGCACTATTAGCAGTTCTTTTCTTCATGATTTTAGGAATCCACGACTCCTTTTTTTTTTTTTTCTCTGTCAACATTCATTCTGATCAGAGTGGAGTCATCTTTTCCCATGCAGTCATGTTGCATATGCCATTGCCTTTTTTCCCATGTTAAACAATATATTCCGATGTTAAACAATTACATGATCCGATGTTGTGTTGGAGCAGTATTCTGTAGCAGTGTGCATCAGTATGTTTCAGAACTGTGCCTTCCACCAGTGAATTCCCAGTAAGCCAAGGGAGTTCAACACCAGGGTTAGAATTAGCAATGAAAGATCACCTTTTCAATAGTAGACTTAAATATTTTTGAAAAACCTTGTGTTAATTTAACTGGAAATAGAAGCAGTACATAGAAGCATAGACTTCCCTATGATGATGTGTATATTGCTCAACTCTGTAGCTCTACTTAAATCTTACTGTCTCAGACTAGTAATAACGTTTGCAGCTATAACTGCAGCAATTATTTTCTAACAAATACAGCACATCTTTCATTATCTATTTATCAGATCATGTTTTGTGAAATACGTTGCCTTTCTTTTAAATAGTCCTCTGGAAGAACCAAAGATGATATCTGCGTTATCTGGGAAGCAGGCTGGGAAGCATGTTGTTCATATTGCCTGTGGAAGCACCTATAGTGCAGCCATTACTGCTGAAGGAGAGCTATATACATGGGGACGAGGAAACTATGGCAGGCTGGGTCATGGTAAGTTATCTGATATCTTAAAATACTGGCACAGGAATGTTCAGTGGATATTTATAATGTTTTTTATTTGATATACCTACAACTGCTTTGAAAAGAGCATATGGTCTCATTGGTATTGAAATGGAAATTTTGGGGAACTGGAGATAAGAAAAACCTACCTTGTCCCCTTTTGTCTCCTCATGAAGGCTACCTCATGGTCTAAATCACTATTAGATACATGCAAAATCACCTGGGACTTTAGTCATGATGCTTAAATCTGAACCTTCCCTCCTCCTTTCCCTCCTTTCCTCCTTCCCCCCCACCCCGCCCCCAATTAAAAAACAAACCACAAAGAAATCCCTAAAACCCACCACCACAAAACAAAACCAAACCAAAGCAAAAAAAAAACCCAGAAAACTTGAGCCTTCCTGGTCTTTTCTTTTGAAGGTTCCAGTGAGGATCAGACTATCCCTATGTTGGTCTCTGGGCTCAAAGGCCTGAAAGTTATTGACGTGTCCTGTGGGAGTGGAGATGCTCAGACTCTTGCAGTTACTGAAAATGGTTAGTAGCAAAATATAACTAGCACTTTTAAGTAAAATTACCATTTTATAACTTCTGTCTAAATATATTTATGCTGAAGATTTATGTTCATTTCTAGTGGCTTAAATTCCATCAGAACTTGAAACAGACATTCCTTTTCAAGAAATACCTATATACGAGTGTGCATACATTTTGCAGAGAACATATACAGAAATATTTCAGTGTACATATATATACTTTAATTATGCATATGTATATATTTGCATTTAACTTATATCTATTTAAAATATGCATGTAAATGTGTAATATATACACAAATATTGCATGTATACACATGTACATTAAATTATGGAATATTATATAAATGCAACTAGCTTCCTTTGCTACAACAGCCAGATTGTTGAGGAAGAGTTGTCTATGTCATCAAGCGGGAAGTGAAAGTCTCTGCTTGGAATGCTGCTTTCCAGAAGCCCTGAGTCAGATGGCTACTGGGATGGATTCAGAATTTTCAGTGCATGGGATGTGCTATGCTTTGTGTTTTTTGTTTGACCAGTTTGAGAACTTTTCAGGAACTGCTATACAAATTTTTTCTTTCTAGTTACTTCATTTTGAGGACTATCAGAAGTGAATTCATAACATTAACACAAATTTCAATAGCAGTTAAAATCTGATGTTTTTAAGAACTTGCGTATCAGAACAGATACTCCTTACATGAAAAAGTAGTGCATTATTTGTATGTACGTATGTATTTTTCTTTTTGGTTTAAAGGCCAAGTATGGTCATGGGGTGATGGAGATTATGGAAAACTAGGAAGAGGAGGCAGTGATGGTTGCAAGACTCCTAAGTTAATAGAAAAGCTTCAGGACCTGGACATTGTGAAAGTCCGCTGTGGAAGTCAGTTTTCTATTGCTTTAACCAAAGATGGCCAGGTCTACACATGGGGAAAAGGTGACAATCAGAGACTTGGACATGGAACAGAGGAGCATGTTCGATATCCCAAACTGTTAGAAGGCTTGAAAGGTAATGATTGAAATACAGAAATATTCAGAAGTGCTTTTTGTTGTTGTTGGAACTACTTATTTTTACAATAATGATCTTATCTCCAGGATTGGCAATACCATGTTCACTGATGTCTTCTTTTTTATTTTGTTGCATTTATACAGATAAGTGTATATTTCTCACTACATCTGTCTTTTATACATTTAAAATTCCAGCAAACTTGAAGACACTTTGTCCAGTTAAATGCTTCTTGTCTCCTGTGTTCTCCATATTCTTACTGTTTTTATTAGCATCACAGAAATAATTATTTAAAACATTTCATTGTCATGCAAATAAATATGTGCTTAGGTTAAGGAATGTGAATAGGATAAACAGAAGTCATTGGCAAATAGTGATGTCCTTAACACTGTGCTTTTTAAGTATTTTTGACTGTCTTGTAACAGGGTGGGAGGATGTTTCTTCTGTTCTTGAGAACAGAAGGGGGAGATGAAAGAGAAACTTAGTTATGCAGTAAGTAGAAGGTTTATAAAACAGAGCAAGACTTCCACAAGCCTCTAGACTTTGGCTCTTAAGCTTTCTCCTAAGAATCTTTAAGCGCTTCCTTGAGTCTCCTGTGCTGGACCCTTCCTGCTTGCAGGAAGCTGAGCTCCAGCTGAGGCAATGGATGTGCGTAGTATGTTTGTAATTAAGTGTGATTTTAATGCTCTGGTTTTGCTAGTCTCTGCTGTTTTTCTGTCAATGACTGTAGTGTTTAAGTTACATTTTCAATATTTGATGTTCCTATCAGGAAAAAAAGTGATAGATGTGGCAGCTGGCTCTACCCATTGCCTAGCACTGACTGAGGACAGTGAAGTGCATAGCTGGGGGAACAACGATCAGTGTCAGCATTTTGATACTTTGCGGGTCACCAAACCAGAGCCTGCAGCTCTCCCAGGCCTAGACACAAAGCATATCGTTGGAATTGCTTGTGGGCCGGCTCAGGTAAGTTTTTTAAGTTTTGTTATTTGTCATTTGTTCTTATCTCTCTCTGTGAGACTAATTCTGTACCTAATCCCATTCTCTCTTTCTGTGCCCACATACCAAGGTGTTTTTCCTTCTGAATAGATGAAGGTTTGGAAAAAACAATGCTTGCTGTGCAGTTATTCTGCCAAAAACAATTGGCTAGCTTGGCCTTCTCTCAGCTATTAAGAGAAGTAGCTATTTACCTGTTATTTCTGGTGCAGGTGTTAAGCTGAATCTTTCTGATCATAAAGATAGTGAGGTACCTGGAGTGGTATAGCAGCACACTGGAAAATAATGTGATAAGGAAGAGTTTGTTTCTAGTTTTGGTAGTGTTTTATATGTGCTTACAAGTTTGCAAGAGGTTCTCCACAGCAGATGTGTTGATACAATTGTACCACCCTCTAACACAATGCAAAGGTTCATGTTAGCCCAGCACTTCTGTCTTTAATCAAAGCTATCTGTGTACATGGAAATAATTGTTGTCCTTTCTATATTGCTTCTGTTTGTAGAGTTTTGCTTGGTCATCATGTTCAGAATGGTCCATTGGTTTGCGGGTGCCTTTTGTGGTGGACGTTTGCTCCATGACGTTTGAGCAACTAGATCTCTTACTAAGACAAGTGACGGAGGGAATGGATGGCACCTCAGATTGGCCTCCACCTCAGGAAAAGGAGTGTATGGCTGTAGCAACATTAAACCTTCTAAGACTCCAGGTACCTTCAGTTTCTTGTTGAGTAGCCATTGGGATAAATGTTTCAGCAATTGCTATGGACTTAATGTTCTTAAAAGCATTTGTATTAAAAAGTGAATTAAATACAATATTACTTTCTTCTTTAGAATTTTGCAGGTAATATTTATTTTAACTTTAGCTTTCCTTGCTTTATAGCTCAGAACTGCCAAAAAAGCTTTTCTTCTTTTGACAGTTTTTGAGTTGCCTTTAAAATGAACTATAAAAATAAAATGTAAATTGATATACTTGCTGAATATAGTACATACTCTCACAGGTTTTGAGCACTTCTTAATGTTTTAATTAGCATTTAGAATAGTGAGCATCTATTTTGTAGGGTATTTGGCATTTACTGAAGATGTGCTACTTTTCATAACATAATGTAGGAAAGCAGAAACAGTGTTATTCTCAGGTGAGGTTTAGAAACAGTATTAGGTTATTGTTATTATTCATAACTTTGGATTATTTAGTTATATAAGATCATAATCCTCTGATTCAAAATTGTTTTAATTAACCTCAAAAAAAAAAGATGTGCATGTGTGCAAACCCATTCCCTTTAAAATTAAAGATATACAGGTAAAATGTTCATATCTAGATCGGTAAGTTTAAATGATTTTTGTTTGTTTCTTTCCCAAGCTCCATGCTGCCATTAGTCACCAGGTTGATCCGGAAAGTCTTGGCTTGGGTTTGGGCAGTATTCTGCTCAATAGCCTGAAGCAGACAGTGGTAACGCTGGCAAGCAATGCTGGCGTTCTTAACACCGTCCAGTCTGCTGCCCAAGCGGTGCTTCAGAGCGGGTGGTCAGTGTTGCTACCAACAGCAGAAGAGCGGGCAAGGGCGCTCTCTGCTCTCTTGCCTAGTGCAGGTATGTCCTAGGATTACTCCTAAAAAAATTAAAAAACTACTACTTTGCGCTTTAATTTCTAGTTCATTAAGTGTTTCTTCCATTCTTAGTTTCAGGAAATGAAATGAATGTAAGTCCCGGCCGTAGATTTATGATCGACCTTTTGGTGGGCAGCTTGATGGCTGATGGAGGCTTAGAATCTGCCCTCAATGCTGCCATTACTGCAGAGATTCAGGTATGCTTCAGCAGGTCTTTATCAGCAGCTTGTGAAGATAAACAGAGTGTGTTCTGAAGTTCTAAAGCGATTTTATTCCCTTTTGATTTCAGCTGTGCAGCAGTGTTCATATGGAAGCATGAATCACAATCTTGTTTTTAGCAGTGTTTATTTTCATTACCTAGAGTGTTGATTTTTAAAACAGCAACAAAACTTTTTCTTAAAGTTTTATAATAGGAGCATAATTTTACAGTTCTTTGTAGCTATTTCGTACCTCAATTCTTCACAACCTCGAGTTTCCCCCATACCACACCAGCAGAAATTTCAGCCATATTAGTTGTAAATTAAAGGTGAATGAACTCTTGTAATGACCCAGTATTCTGTAGATTTGTTTAAACTGTTTGACAAAGGATGACTAGTTGCACAGAGGTTGAAAGAAACATTCTGTGTATACTATCCTCTCCATAAACCTCTCAGATATGACACGTTCTTTTTATAGGCCCAGAAAAAAACTACCTTAAATTTTATTTATATATGTCTATGAAAACACCAATGTGCATTTCCCTTGTATGTCTTTTTATTTGTTTGATTCTTTTATAACCACACGTGGAAGGTGAGATTGATACTGATGCCTTTTACACGTATTTTCTATGTATGGCAGAAGAAGAATAGATAAGAATCGCTTAAAATGACTTGGCTTTTTGTAGTTCTGTCAAAGACTGATATTGCCATCCGTTTTTCTCAGCTCGTAAGACTGCGGTTAGATCTTTCTGATGTATTTCTTTCTTGATTCCTATTTTATGTTGTGTTATTTATTGCATTTTAAAGCATGCAGGACCTCTAGATTCTTAAACGAACCTCCTTGGGTATGTACGTATAGCTCATATGCCTGAGCTGGCTTTAAGGATCATGGAAGTGTAGGTGGTAACATGCAGTACGGTATAGATTAATTTACGTTTCCTAAAAACTGGATGCATTAGTCTCAGCAGAGTTTTGTGCGACTCCAGCTCAGTAGCAAATCTAATCCAGGTGATTCTCCAGTGTAAGGGAATTACTACTTTTATAAATACAAACTTTCACTTGTGAAGCCTGTGGCAGCTGTCATCATGACAAAGCATAAATAGGATAGAAATTATTTGTTAACTGTTTACACAGTTTGGTGGAAGCTGAATTGAATTTTTATATTGCAATTATTGAAAAGGGGTGGAGGGAGAGACGAAGCAAAAATGTGCCTGTGTAGGCTTTATATGGAGTATAGAATACAAATATGCATTGCTCCACTTCTGGAATAGGCAAGAATGACTTGATCTTTGTTTTGTAAATCCTGCTAGTAAAAAGTTTTGTGATCATAGTTGCAATTTACTCTCTTTATTACACTTAATTTAAAATATTAGGATATTGAAGCAAAAAAAGAAGCACAGAAGGAAAAAGAAATTGATGAACAAGAAGCAAATGCATCGACACTTCATAGAAGTAGGACTCCGTTGGATAAAGACCTTATTAATACCGGAATTTACGAATCTGCAGGAAAACAAAGTTTACCATTAGTTCAGTTAATTCAGCAGTTACTAAGGTATTTGTTTCAAATTTGTGTTTTATTTTCTGTAGAAATCTGTAGATATGACAGATTTATGAAAATCTGTCATAATTTCTTCCTTTATAAAGGAAAAGGTATTAATTCCATGTAAAATATTTCAGTTTGGAAAATCTACAGAAAATTGTGAAATATTTAGCTGGGTTTTGGTTAGCAAAAAATATTTTCTGCATTTCAGCTCCTCAGAAAAGCAAAATATTGAGCATTCTCCCAGTCTGTTTGTAGCTTTGCTATTTTATGTGATTGACTAAGGAGGAAAAGCTCTGCAGTAATCATCTGAATAAAGGAGGACTTGTTGCTTTGCTATTGTGCAGTTTGGTGGTACTTGTACTTTGAAAGGCTAACAAATACATTGTGAACATTTTTAAGATTTTCTTACAAAGTAAACTCATCAGTATGTATTTATTTGGAAATGAATGTTCTACCTTAGGGAGGTTCTAGTTGGGCCATTAAGTAGGGAAGAAACATGAGTGTTAATTTCTTGACATGAGAAAAGAATTGTGGATAAAAGGCTAATACAGGCTGTTGGTAACAGAACTTCTTTATGACAACCACAACAGTAGATAGGCCATAGAAACACAGGCTAAGCTTTTGCTGGAAGTTCTCACAAATAAATAAATAACCTATGCAAGTTTTTCTTTTATGGTGTCCTTTTAAATACTTTACAATGTTTTTTTTAATCAACTAGGAACATTGCTTCACAGACAATTGCCCAGCTGAAAGATGTTGCTCGTCGCATTTCTTCCTGCATGGATCATGAACTTTATAGCAAGGAGAGATCTGCTTCTCTGGATTTATTGCTCCGTTTTCAGCGTTTACTTGTTAGTAAACTTTACCCAGGAGATTATGTTGTGCAGGTCCCTAATACATACAGTAAGTTATTTAAAAAAATACGCCAAACAATAACTTCAACAATAAAACAAAAAGCATTTCTGAAGTATCTTTTTTTGCAAGATTGTCAGCTAAGGTGTCCTGTCTTTCTGAAAAGAATTTTTTAAAAGAACTTTCTGGTAAAGAAAGTCTCTTTGAAATGCAGCAGAAATTAAGTCGTAAACTTTTTAAAAGATAAAAAGGTGCTTTAATTTCTTACTACAGTGTTAATAGAGTGGCTACATTTTGAAGAAGTTTGATGTTTTTGAAGTCCATGTGTGGCTTGTGATGATTTTTGTGTTCTTCCTCCCTTTTATACAGGTCCAGATCTCCTTGGAGTTGGCTCTTTGCTGAAGAAATACACTGCCCTTCTGTGCACACACATCAGTGATATACTTCCTGTGGCAACTAGCATTGCTTCTGCTAGTCATAGGCATTTTGCAGAGGTATCCTGTGTTGTCGATGGAGATTTAACAGGTAGCTTTTTCTCTATTCTCCGCCTTCCATCCCCTCCCAGGAAATCATATAGTCAAAGTGTAGATGTCTGTGAGGGTTTTAAATAAGTGAGAAGATTCAAATTAATCTCTCTCTTTGGGGGAAAAAGACAAATTTGTCTAGAAGATGGGAGCATTATACTAAAATAGTAATGCAAGATAGACTATGTTGCTTGGTGATTTATTTCCAATAGGTTGTAAACTTGGTCTTTACTTAAATCTGAATGTTTTTTGGTTTAGGTGTTCTTCTTCCAGAATTGGTGGTTTCTATAGTGTTACTCCTCAGTAAAAATGATGGGTTAATGCAGGAGGCTGGCGCTATCCCACTGTTGGCTGGCTTGCTAGAACATATAGACAGATTTAACCATTTGGCCCCTGGAAAGGAAAGGGATGACAACGAGGATTTGGCATGGCCAGGAATAATGGGTATGTGTTAACAGCATCTGGAATATTTATTTGCGTTTTGATAAAATGACTGCATAAAAATGGTGATTATTCATGAGCTTATCTCAGAAAGGTAATTCTACTTTATAGTACCAGAAGGTTTTATTACTCCCAATCAAATCAAAAGGCAGTGTTTCTATCAATGAACTCTTAAGAAGAATAGGTATAGAGATAGTATTAAACGGATTACAAATACAACTTTTAACTAATTCAGAATTGTGAAAATGTGCATTTCTGACTGGTTATGACTGGTGGCAGGAGGAGTGGGTCATGGTTGCTATAGTCAGAGCAATAAAAATCATACTACTAGACAAACTCTGCATTGGCAGAGTTTGGAGAGGGGAGAAAAAAAAACACTTATGTAAAAATTCACTTGGTGCTCAAATGAGCAAGCAGATGGAGAGGCATGTGTGCAAATATTACTCTGATGTTTAGTGCCTTGATGCTATTACCTTTTTGAAATAGTTTGCTGAGTTTTAGTGTTTATGTGACTTTTAATTAAAAAAAAAAAAAAAAGCGGGGAGGGTGGAAATGGAAATTGACTGTTGAAATGGAAATATTCAGTGCCTTCTGTCTGAATGCAGTTCAGCCATATAGTAAAACTGGCATATAGCAACTTTGAGAGAAAACCACTTAGAGCAGTAATTTGCTACAACAGCAGTTGTCCTGTTCCACCTCCAAGTAAAACAGCCATGTAGCTGGGCAGTGCCAGATTGGAGATTACTGTGACATTGGAGATTACTACGTAAAATAATATAATATAATATATAGAGATAATTTGAGTGCATTCCATATTATTGCTAGCATATTCAAAGTTTTGATTTCAAGCATGTCAAAAAAACAAGCTGCCTTTGAAATCTTATATATTATTCTGTTTTATACCCATAGGTTCATTTTTTACTGGCCAGAGTTGCAGAAATAATGAAGAGGTGACACTTATACGTAAAGCTGATCTAGAGAACCACAATAAAGATGGAGGATTCTGGACAGTAATTGACGGCAAAGTGTATGATATAAAGGACTTCCAAACCCAGTCTTTAACTGGCAATAGTATACTTGGTAAGAATCAGCACCTGAACTGAAGTGACAGATTTTATTTTTTTTTCACAGAACTAGGTGGTACAGATAGTTATGTGTATATATATTATACTGACTGCCTCATTCTTTCATTAGCTCAGTTCGCAGGTGAGGACCCAGTTGTTGCATTGGAAGCTGCCCTACAATTTGAGGACACACGGGAATCGATGCATGCCTTCTGTGTTGGCCAGTATATGGAGGTAAAAATGTTAGAACAGAAAAGGTTGATTCGTTTAAAGTAAGGTATTGTTTTCTTTAGAAACTTTTTTTGGAGCTCAGTTATAGCTTTCAACTACTATTTCTTTTAATTAGCCTGACCAGGAAGTGATTACAACACCAGACCTCAGTAGTCTGTCATCACCTCTAATAGACACAGAGAGGAATCTGGGTCTTCTCCTCGGACTGCATGCTTCCTATCTAGCAATGAGTACACCGCTGTCTCCTGTGGAGATTGAATGTGCAAGTAAGCAGAACTCCATTTTAAACTTAAGTGGTAAAGGCTCAAGAAAGCTTGCAGGAAGAGTCCAAATAATTTAACTGTTAATCTAGCACCTCTTTAGTTTTGCAGTTTTCTATAGAATAGAAGTTCTTTATTCTTAATGTTAACTAAGATGCATATCAAGGTCTGAGAATTTAATTAGCAAGATTTGAAGAGGAATTAGCTGATAATTTTGAACAAATAATACAGAAATTTAAAACCTACAATACATGGAGAATGCTGAAAGACAAATGAATGTATATAGCAGTTGTCATGTTCAGGTAAGTGTGTCTTGCATGTCTGGTGCTAGATTCTACACTGGTTCTTGGTTTGGTGAGTAGGGGGTACAATTCAACATTAATCACAGAATAATAACTAAGGTCCTGCTATCTCCTAATAAGTAATAGCTGCCCTATACTTGAATGTTTCTGAATTTGTCTGTTTTGCTTTGCCTCCTTGCTGCTTCAAAAAAAACAGATGGAACATCTGTTAAACCTTCTGTTTGCAGCTGCACTGCTTATCTTACTTCAGGGATTTGTTGGGTCTTGAGAGGTTAACCTTTCATCAGAATACACATTTATGTTTTGCTCTCCTTCCTTTAGAATGGCTCAAGTCATCTATCTTTTCTGGAGGCTTGCAAACTAGTCAGATTCATTATAGTTACAATGAGGAGAAAGATGAAGACCACTGCAGTTCACCTGGTAACACTACCCCAAATAAATCAAAGCTATATACGCACCGACTAACTTTGAGTGACCATTCACAACCTTTCCTCCAAGCTATTGCAGACAATAATATTCAGGATCACACTGTGAAGGTGAGCCTCCTACGGTCCTATGGCCAGAGAAAAGTTTCCTGAAAACCTTCAGTGATGCTGTGAAGCACGTTCATTGATGAGAGGTGTCGGAAAGTTTCTTAGCAGACAAGGAAAATAGTCATTTCAAAATTACTGTTTATGAAAGGAGTAGTTGAGTGCTGCTAATGGGTAAAATCTATTATATTTGCACTTAATGTAGTAAATGTGCAGTTTCTTTGAATTTTTGAATAAGAGCTAAAAAGTGTAAGCGTATTTTTACAAAAAGTTATATACTGCATTACTTTCCATGTAAGGCTTAACGCAGCCAAATTGAGGTGAAGTTCTCGGTCAAAGTGCTAATGTATTTTGTTTCAGATGCAAGTCCCTCTGCACCTTGGCATTTAGATTTCACATAATAGATGGATATTACGTAAACCTTATTTTCATATTGATCACTGTGTTCCTAATACCTGCAGAATTTCTAACAGTGTGATTCTGGCCCTTTTTTTTTTTTTTTTTAATAAGTTCTGTGAAAGATGAAAGGGCAATGGTGATGAGTTAGGAGAAGACCCATAAAAATGGTGCTCCTGCTATCTAGATAAGAAATCAAAAGCACTAGTAGCTTTGTTCCTTGCAGCCGTATTGCCCTTAATATGGGAAGACCAATACAGAGTAGCTTTGCAATGTTGGTGGTAATTCCTGTTGATAAAATACTGTGTGCTTTGTAGGATTTCTGCCTTCTGAGTATTATTTCAGGTTGTGGAGATTTTTCATTGTTATTTACATGCTAGCTTTTTTTTTTTTTTTTTTAATCTTTTATTACATTAAAATAATTAAATACTATTTTGCTTTGTCTTTTTGTAGGACTTTTTGTGTCAAATAGAAAGATATTGTAAACAATGCCACCTAACAACACCAATCACGTTCCCTCCAGAACACCCTGTGGAAGAAGTAGGACGTTTGTTATTATGTTGTCTTCTGAAGCACGAAGATTTAGGTGGGTAGGCTTGTGGTACGGCTGTTTGGACCAAATCAAACTCTCCTATTGATTGTTTTATGAATACATATTTATAGGTTACCTTTTCCTTTTAAGGTCATGTGGCACTGTCTCTTGTTCATCCTGGTACCCTTGGAGTTGACCAGGTGAAACACAAAACCTTACCCAAATCTGTAGTGGACGTATGTCGTGTTGTGTACCAAGCAAAATGCTCGCTGATTAAGGTAAGTCTCTTGGTTTCTGATATCTAGCTTATTATTTTTTAGAAATATTTCATTTTAAAAGTTGTATATTCTATTTTGTTTTATGTAATGTAAGAGTAAGCTATATTTTTTCCATGCCTTTTCTAGACCCATCAGGAGCAAGGGCGTTCTTACAAGGAAGTTTGTGCCCCTGTCATTGAACGTTTGAGATTCTTATTCAATGAGCTGCGTCCTGCAGTTTTCAATGATCTCTCTATAATGTCAAAATTTAAACTTCTAAGTTCCTTGCCCCGATGGCGAAGGGTGGTTCAGAAGATCATTCGAGAAAAAAGAAAGAAGAAGGGTAGGAACATTAATCCTCTCTTTTCTATGCAACAGTGAACTCAAACTCATTTCAAAGTTTCTTGCTTAACGGACTTTTTATTTAACTAGCTAAAGTGCCCAAACCATATACTTCTCTGTGCATTTTTACAGACTCTTCTAGATAGTGATGAAATGTGAATTCCTACAGCAAAACCAAGTGAGCAAGGGTGTTAAGCTAAGGTGCCGTGCTGCATTTTTTTCCCAGGCTGTTAGAAATGAACTGTCAATATCAGTTGTTTTGAATTTGTGAAGTATACCTAGAAGTGTTATTTTCTTAAAAATGATGTTTTATTTAAAGTGTCAAAACAACTCTTCAACCCGAAATACAAGTGTGCTAATGGAATGCTAAAATGCAATTCATGTTGATATTTAAAGATTAAACATATTGCCAATATTACCAAAGGTAGATTGATAAGAGTTAGATTTACAGTTTACCTAGAGTCTATTTCCCTTTTGTCACAGGCGGATCTTATAATAAATTGTGTATGTTCAAGTAATCTTGCGGACACTGTAAATGCTCTGGTTTTGTTTTTTTTTTTTCTTTCCAGTGTCAAAAAAATCGGAATCTGCTGATGTAGAAGAATCCAAAATTGGAAATGAAGAGAGTGATCTAGAAGAATCCTGTGTTGTACCTCACAGTCCTGTATCTGTGGATAAACGGCCCATACCAATCAAATCACCCAAGGTGGGATATCGGATTTTGAATCAACCTTGTGAGTAAACATAGAGATAGGAAAGATTATTAGCTGAAGCACTGTTTGGTGTAAATTGGCATTTAATAGTCTGGTAATAGTGTTTGGAATGCATACATATGGCATTTTGTTTTAAATAAACTTAAATGTTAAAAATAAGCTGTGTGCTGCATATTTAGAATCTGTGAAGATATTTTTTGTAATTATAAGACAAATTTTTTGGATAAAGTTTCATTTCAGAATAAAAGATTGTGATGAAATTGAGATACAAATAAGCTTCTCCCTGGCTTTTTCTCTTTTCTTCCCCTTCCCCCTTTTTTTTTTTCTTTTTTTTTTTCTTTTGTCCCCTCTTTTCACCCCTCCTTTCTTTACCCCCCTCCTTTGCCCCCATCTATTTTTCCTTTTTTTTTCTTTGTCTTTCTTTTTTTACTCTTTATCTTATTTTCTTTTTTTTTTTTTCACCTACAATTTGAAATTTGGATGTTATTTTACATTAAATAACTTATTATTTGGTAACATAAAATTCATTTAACTTACAATTGCCCAATTCTACAGGATAAATGGCAGCCACTTCTGAGTACAGTTACAGGTGTCCACAAGTACAAATGGCTGAAACAGAATGTCCAAGGCCTGTATCCACAGTCTGCTCTGCTTACTACCATTGCTGAATTTGCACTTAAAGAAGAGCCAGTGGATGTGGAGAAGATGAGAAAATGTTTATTAAAGCAGGTAAGCTGAGTAAAAAAAATGTGCTTGCAAGCACATGTGTTTAGCAGTTTACATAAACATGACAGTTTGTTGGTTTTTCTTTATCATTATTATTTTTATTTTCTCACTTTTCTAGTTAGAAAGAGCAGAAGTCCGCCTGGAGGGAATAGATACTATTCTGAAACTGGCAACAAAAAGTTTTTTGCTTCCGTCTGTGCAATATGCTATGTTCTGTGGATGGCAAAGGCTTATTCCAGAAGGAGCCAACATAGGGTAAAGCTCATTATCTGACTCTCTGTGTCCCTTCCAGTCCTTGCCCCCACCTCCCCACTTCTTTCTTTATAATTTCTTTCACAAGTCTTAAGAAAGCATTTAAGTATTTAAATTTTTCTGTTGTTGTTTTTATATGAAGGGAACCTCTTATTGACTGCTTGAAGGATGTTGATTTGATCCCACCATTTAACAGAATGCTGCTAGAAGTAACTTTTGGAAAGTTGTATGCATGGGCTATTCAGAATGTCCGCAACATCTTGCTAGATGCTAATGCAAGATTTAAAGAACTAGGTGAATCTCATTTTGTTGTTGCTGGGGTGGGCACGTGAGGAGAAAAGCTGTATTTAATTATGTTGCATTTTTTTTTGAAGTTCCTAGTAACTGGGAACATAGCTGCCTTCAGTAGTGGAACTGATAACGTTTAGTGACGTTTTACCATAACATTTAAATTGCTGTAAAAAGTTTCTCCGAACTTTGCTTGCAAGTTCTTAAAGCTAAGGGTGGAATAACAAATCCATTAACCATCAAGTTTATAAAGTATTTTACCGTAGCTTGCAAACATCAACTGACTGTTATGCATCCTCTTTCTGACTTAGGGGTGCAGCCTGTTCCTCTGCAAACAATTACTAACGAGAACCCAGCTGGACCGAGCCTTGGAACTATTCCCCAAGCCCGGTTCCTGCTGGTCATGCTCAACATGCTGACACTGCAGCATGGTGCCAATACCTTGAGCCTGCTCCTAAATTCTGGCATGCTGGCCTTGACACAGACCACACTGCGACTCATAGGTATGGGGTATTTGGTGTTCTTTTGCTTTTGTGGAAAATATAGGTGTGATAAATATCTCTTGTAGGTTTTGGCTCTTGATGCGCGCAGAGTACAGAATAGTCTTGACCATGCTTTCTTGGAATTTGTTAGTGATGGAGTAGATTTAGTGGGAACATTTAAGACTTCACAGTCCTTTGGGTGTGTGTTAGCCTGATTCAAGTTTTCCTGCTTTTATTTCTTTTTTCACAGATAGTAGCAAATAATTGTTCTTACAACTTTTACTTAACTGAAGTTCCCAGATGAAGTTTTTCTAAAAAAAAAACAAAAATAAAACAGTCATTGGACTAGTCATTCAGATTTCTTTATTATTTGTCATTTATTTTTGTTCAATGTTAAGCGTTTAAAAACTGATGTATTCAAAATTATTATATCCTAGCTGTCTAAAAGTCCACCTGACTCTCATCTGATTAAATCAGTTTCCTTATTGTCACAGGGAAGTGGTAAACAAAACCTTATGTGCTGTGAGGTTTAAGTTTGACTAAGATGCTAAAAAATATATCTGCTGTTCAATTTTCCTCCCCCCCCTTTTTTTTTTTTTAAAACTTCTCTTTAGGCCCTAGTTCTGACAACGTTGAGGAAGACATGATTGCCTCTTCTCATGGAGCTTCTGCTACAGTCTTAGAAGAGTCGAGAAAGGAAACCACACCAGTCCAGCTCCCTGTTTCTGGACCAGAGCTAGCAGCCATGATGAAAATTGGTACCAGAGTGGTGAGAGGGGTAGACTGGAAATGGGGCGATCAGGTACAACTTCTTACATGCAGGTTTGGATGCGTTAAAATCTGAAGTCCGTATTTAATGGACTGCCTGTGAATTTTGTATTTAAAATTTAAAAGTCACTTCATCTTTCAAAGACTTAGTTACTATTAAATAGTAAAATACTCAATTTCATTTTTGGCTATGAAAACTTCTTTTTTTTTTTTTTTTTTGGTGAAACCGTTTTGATAACATTATTAAAAGTAAGCTGGAGCACTTGTTTGCCATAGTATTAAGCAGCTCAAATCAGATGTTGGGTGCTACTGTAGTTTGCTGGGTTGATTTCTTTAAAAGATTTTGAGATTGTTTTCCAACTTCATGCTGAATTTTGAAAAAATGTTGAATGTTACATGCCTAAACATTAGGTTAACAGAGGAAGAAAAAAAACTGTCAGTGATACTATTGCTTACTAACTTTGAATATAAATTACTGTTGCCAGTTGCTTAATTTGAGCCTCTCTCCTGTTAGGATGGCCCCCCACCTGGTTTGGGTCGCGTGATTGGAGAACTGGGAGAAGATGGCTGGATTCGAGTGCAGTGGGACACAGGAAGTACAAACTCCTACAGAATGGGAAAGGAAGGAAAATACGACCTCAAACTAGCTGAACCACCGCCTGCAACTCAACCCACAACAGAAGATTCAGATACTGAGGATGATTCTGGTAAAAACCATTTTTTTTTTTATGAAAATACAAGTATGGTTTTTAGATAAAGCCGCAAACTAGCATTTTGCCAAGAGAAAGAAAACTGCTTTGAGAGTAGAAAATGTCACACTTGTAATTGTGACAATTACAAGTGATTGATTTAATAGATATGCAGTTCTGACCAGAATTTCTCTTACAGTAACTTTAGTGAAAGGGCTGTCATATTTGTTGAACATTCACAGACCAAAGAAAAAAGATATTATCCAACTGAAATAGTTTTTGGCTACTGGCATGAGGAGGTGCACATTGGATATGTTCATGACTGTCTAGAGTGTGGATTTTACTTGGCTTAATTATGTCTTGCCACAATTTTTCCCTGTTCTTGTCACACTGTGGTCTGAATTTCTTTTAAGTAGTGCAGTGCTAGAGAAGAATTTGAGAGTATTTGCAAGAAATAATTGGTTTATATTTTTCCCTAGCAGTGTGAAATAGTTAATCATCTTTGCATCAAATCAGCTTCAGAAATTAATATTTCTCCTGATTTCTCAAATATTGTTTGTTTCTGAACAATTTGTAACATAGATTAACTAAATATCAAGGTGTTTGTTTTTTGTGCTTCACGTCAGAAGGAGAACAAGTTGAAAGGAATCTACACCCAACTTCTCTGATGCTGACAAGCACTGTGAACCTGCTGCAGACACTGTGTCTCTCTGCTGGTGTCCACGCTGAAGTCATGCAGAGCGACGCCACCCGGACTCTGTGTGGTCTGCTCCGTATGCTTGTGGAGAGTGGCACGATTGATAAATCGGGTATGCCATATAGACATAACCTGCTCCATTGTGTGTTTTATTCATGTCTTACGTCTTCGTAAGTCTTTGTTTCAGTTCTTCTAAGCTTTTAAGACTGAAGGCTAGAAAACATATCTTCAGATCTTTAAAATCTTGCAGAAGTAACATAAATGATACTGGCCATTCTTAGATTATAAACAGAAATAGCTGGAGAAATGCATGAGATCATAAGCATCAAGACAAATACAGTTTGTTTAGATGATGAATTACTACACTGTTTTATTCTGTCTGGGAAAATAGTATGGGTGTGTCACTCATATCTTTGCTGTAATTTTAGAGAGTAAAGTTTTTATTCCTTTAAAATGAGCTAAGTAAGGAAACAGTATGAGCATGAGAATTCTGTTAAAGACGTATTAAAAAATTTAATTACAAATCTCTAAAATGTATATTAACAGTATATTTAAAGTCAGTTTGGTAGCTCAGTATTATGATTTATCCAAAAAATACCTCAGGAATAGAGAATCATTGCATAACTGATGGAAAAGTCAACTGTTATGTGTATATCTTTTTTTTTTTTTTTTTTTTTTTTTTTTTTTTTTTTTTTTTTTTTTTTTTTTTTAGCTTCCTTACCAAATAAATTAGTTTATAAAGAACAGCATAGAAGCTGGTGCACGTTGGGATTCATCAGAAGTATAGCACTCATGCCTCAGATGTGCAGCACTCTTAGTACCTCTCAGTGGATAACTCTACTAATGAAGATTGTTGAGGGGCATGAATCTTTCACTGCTGCTTCACTGCAGAGACAGGTAATGTGTGCCTTTTCCGATTATTTTAATGAGAAATTAATTTAGTGGATTTGAATTGTCTTGAAAAATTACATGAAATGAAATCATAAAATGACCAGTTTTTAGATAAACAAAGAAAAGAAGTCTTCCAGTATTTAGAATTCACTGTTTAATATGTGTATGTACTTTTTGAGCCTTGAGAGTAGCACAGACTGTCTTGTTCTCATGAAAGCGTGGAAGTTTTGTGGAGATGGGAGTAGTGTTCCAAAAATGGATTCCAGGAACTCGCATGTAATGCTTCCTAGATGTTAGAGAAAAGATGGTTAGGAGAAGTCTACAGTTTGATTGGAGAGTTCTCAAATTACATACTATCTACTGTCTCACCTTCCAGGATAAATTTTTGTTTTACTTACAGTCTCTTTTAAAAGACTGGATCTTTGAAGCTTATTTCATTATTTAACACCCCCCCCCCCCCCCCCCCCCCCAAAAAAAAAAAATGAAGGTCAACTTGCAAATTTTAAGTCTTTTACTCTTTTTTCATGAGATTTTGAAGCACTTGTGTTATGGGATATCTCTACCAAGATCTAAGTGTCAGGGATAAGGAGTCTAATCTCTAAAGACTCTTCTCTAATCTTGTCCTTGCTAAAGATGCTAACAATTTAAACTTAAATTTGTATTACAAACTTGTATTATTTTATACATTATAAATATATAAAAATACATTATATTATCTACATTATATATGAATTATAAAATACATATATATTTATTACTGTGTGATATTCCAAAGATATTTGAGTGGGGGCGAGGGGCATTTCTTTTGGTATTTTTGATACAGTTAGCCTTTTCCCATCATTCAGGCCTTGGTACATTAGACTCATTTGTGTTCAGGGACTTTGTGAGAGAAATGGGAGTTCCTCACATACCACCATTAGCTTAGGAAAAAGACAAAACTTTGAATTTGTAGGGAGGTATGTTACTGACAGAGATTTGTAACAAGAGAGGTTCTTACTTGGACTGGACTTTGAAAGATGAGGAGGCTCCAGCCTGACATCCCTGTTAGGAATGTGGAGCCTCATCTACTACTTGATCCTGTACCATAAGGCCTTCCTGTGTTTCTAGTCAGCTCTTTGTAGAATCTCTAGATTAATAGAAGTTGACTTGTTCCTTTTATATTGTGTTCTAATAAATATTCCTGGAGTCACAGTAACTGCGTCTTGCTTTCATGTATAATTCAGCTTGACTTCTGTCATGCTACCTTCACTGCAGGGCACTTGAAACTTTCATTCTAAAGTATGCACTAAGTTCCAGACCTGAGGCCTGAACCAAGTCCCCACTCTTTATTCCTATTTTTGCTTTGTGTTTTAAAGTTGTATAGAGGTTATTTGTTTCTCCGTGCATTTGTCTCTCCTCTAGACTACTGCAGAGCATGGCTTCACTAATAGATTGTGCCAGGAAAATTGTTAATGACTTTGAACTGGTCCAATTTCCCTTATGTATTCCTTAACCGAAAAAAGAAACCAGTCAGTAGAGCTCCAGTAGAACTCTTAATTTTAGCATCCAGAGAGAAACAATGAAGAAAGACTGTATTTTAAACTTTTGAGAATTTCTTTAACATTTATCTACTTCAAATGCAATAACACTAATTTTATACTCTTTCTAGATCCTTGCTGTACATTTATTGAAAGCAGTACTTCCATCCTGGGACAAAAATGAAAGGTCAAGAGATATGAAATTTCTTGTGGAAAAACTGTTTGGATTTTTAGGCAGCTTGCTTAGCACTTGTTCTTCAGATATCCCACTACTCAGAGGTAGACGATTTTATCTTAATGGCTTTATGTTTATATGTAAAATACATATGTTAAATTTTGGCAAATGACATTCGATTATGACAAATATTGTGTGATTGGTTTATGTTTTCAGAATCTACTCTGAGACGGAGAAAGGCCAGGCCCCAAGCATCTCTAACAGCAACTCACAGCAGTACTTTAGCAGAAGAGATAGTGGCACTGCTGAGGACACTGCATTCGCTAAGCCAGTGGAATGGACTCATAAACAAGTACATCAACTCTCAGCTAACCTCCATCACCCACATCTTTGCAGGAAAACAGTCAGAAGGGGTAGTTTCCACGTTTTAAAATAAGCTCATTTTTATAGCAATATTTATTTTAAAGTGATAAATATTAAATGCTTGTAAATAATACTAAGTTTAATTTTGAAACCATTTTTTAATTTATATATGTATACCTGTGTTGTAATCTTTAAATTGGAATACGTACAATTACTTTTTGTTTAAAAAAGCACTGAAGTTTGTTTTCTCCCTACAGTTAATGGTATTATTCTTTGTTAGGCTCTTTTGGATGACTACTTCCCTGATACTGAAAATCCAGAGGTGGGAGGCCTCATGGCGGTGTTGGCAGTGATTGGTGGCATCGACAGTCGCTTGAGATTGGGTGGGCAAGTAGTCCATGATGAGTTTGGAGAAGGCACAGTGACACGCATCACTCCCAAAGGGAAAATCACCGTACAGTTCTACGATATGCGAACGTGTAGAGTGTGTCCTCTGAATCAGCTAAAACCAGTAAGCTCATTCTGTTGAGGCTTTACATTTAATTGCCCCACTTTCCCTTTACTAAAGACTGGTATAGTGCAAATGAATGATTTGTTATGAATTGGGTAAATATGCTGAAGCTTAGGACCTGCAAATCTGAATTAATGTAAATCTAAAACAGTACTCATGCATATCTTTATAGAGTCTTTAATATCTGTCCTCATTTCCTGAGGATACTCAGGCTAAAATCCCAAGTAATGACAGTGTGATTTGTAGCAGCTGGGTGAGAAGAGCTTGGTTATGCCATTAACGTGAATCAAGTTGGGTTAAGATGGGTTTAGTGACAGTCCCCAGCCTGCAGTTTCCTTGCTGTATGTCTGTCTTGCTCTTCTGCCCGGTCGGTGTTTGATTGTGAGATAAAGCTGCTAAGGGTGTAGCTGTATAGGTAGGGGATCTCTTTGGCTGTTCCTGGTCAAGAACTGTAAAATGAATAATGTTTTTGCTCCTTCTCACGTAAGAATCATTCAGAGTCCTGAATGATTTTATTTAATTTTGGAAATGCTGATCGATATTTTCTGCTTTTGTCCAATGCTTCTCCCCCAGCTTCCGGTTGTGGCTTTTAATGTGAACAACTTGCCGTTCACTGAACCTATGCTATCTGTGTGGGCTCAGCTGGTAAACATGGCAGGAAGTAAAACAGAAAAGCAGAGAATGAAGTCTCCTAACCAGGGTCTTTCAGGTACGTTTTTTTTCTTTTTTTTTTCCCTTTGTTTTCATTTATTTGAAACCTTCAATAATGTGTGTTTATGAGGTGTGTTTAGTTAAGAGATGTACAATGTAATACAGTTTTTAATTTGGCAAGAAAACACGAATGTAGTTTGGACCTCTTGTATTGTTTTACATATTAGATGCATATAGCATCTTAGTCATACTCACTGTACTGTATGGTGGTCCAAAGTGAAAAATAGGTGTTTTCTAATTTTGTGGACCATAAAAACCTCATGTGGTTCATTAGCATTTCAGAAGCTTTCACACAGTGAGTTGAGATGTAAAATATTTTTCAGACATAGTTTGTGAAGTTGTATGAACATTAGTCTTTCTCCTCTAATGCAATATTAATGAGCATATAATATTTCTGATAGGTCAAGTGGATTTGGATCTGCTGAGATGCCAGCAACTAAAACTCTATATCCTGAAAGCAGGACGAGCTCTGCTGTCTCACCAGGATACGCTAAGGCAGATCCTATCTCAGCCAGCTGTTCAGGAGTGTACATTAAATCCTGCAGGTATATTGAAATGAACCCACGCTTTATTTACGGGTGGTAGGTACAGCACATGAATATAACCCTTTTAGGTGGCAGTTGGAGGTTAAAAATTATGTTTGGCCTCAAAACGTAAAAGTTATATCTTTAATTCAGTTTAAGTTTTGACTTAGGTTTTAGAAGAATAGGGTCAGATGTTTGAAGATTGAAATGTTGGAGTTTGCCAAATATACATAAAACAGTATTTCATATTTAATATTTGGACAGAATTTTAAATAATTTTAAAACAGTTATGCTTTTTGTTATTCTACTTCAGAGCTTAAAGTGTGAGATCTCAGTTATTCTTTTTACTTCAGATATTTTGCATTTCCTAGCAAAACAAGAATTGGATTATATAGTATCTTAAGCACAAATTTAAAAGGAATTTAATAAATTGTAGTTTTAATTAATTTCATCCTACCTGTATATGAAATCTAAGTATAAAAAAGGCAAAAAAAAAAAGGAGAAAATAGCTCCCTCAGTTTTCAGGATTGCTATTGATGTCCTTCTAGTCCAAATGAATTCTTTGGACATTGTATGAACAGTATATACCAGGCTGTTGGGAACAATGAGAAGAGGAAGTTGTTAACAATCTATGTATCATGGTTTATCCTGGAAGTAGCTTTGTATAAGTGTTACTGTAACAAGGTGAACTCGGCTCTGCTCAGTGTACGCTAAAGGTACACAAATAAACTTGTTCTAGGAGTATTTTAGTCAAAGTCGTGTTTAATTACAAGTTGCTCCCTTGCTTTGTGTGTTGCACACGGCTTAATCTTAAATGTGTGATTCCTGTGCAGTAATGTGGAAGAAATAACTATGTTTGGTCTGCACTTTTATTACATGCTCTTGCTTAAAATAATGTTTTTGTTTCAAGATGATGGAGCAGTTGCATCTCCTGACATAGGAGATATGTCTCCTGAAGGACCTCAGCCACCCATGATCCTTCTGCAACAACTTTTAACAGCTGCTACCCAACCATCACCCGTGAAAGCAATATTTGATAAGCAAGAGCTTGAGGTAGAGTTTCTGCTTTCTCATAATAAGTAATGTAACCTACAGTCTGTCTGATTAACCTTCTAATTGAAATCTTTTTTACTTCCTTGTTCTTTCTCTCCTTCCCTCTCTGTTCCCTTCCCCACATGCATGCAAGCCTAAATAAAATCATATCGAGTGTTCTCATTTTACTGAGACTAATTTGTGTTCCCATTTAGGCAGCTGCTTTGGCAGTGTGCCAGTATCTGGCTGTAGAGTCTACACATCCTTCAACTCCAGTGTTTGAAGACTGTAGCTCTAGTGAGGCTACAACACCTGTCACAGTGCAGCATATTCGACCTACAAAAGTGAAGAAACGCAAGCAATCTCCAATTCCACCTCTTCCTATTGTAGTTCAACTGATGGAAATGGGTTTTCCTAGGAAAAATATTGAATTTGCACTAAAATCATTGTCTGGAACCTCTGGAAGTGCTTCTGGATTACCAGGTATGTTGGTTACATTAGTAGTGTTAGAAGGAAAGCTGCCGGCAGACTAAAGCATTGCTTACAAAGGAGCAGCTGTTACTTCCCTTTTTGGAAATCCCTGTGGGATGAATGTTGGAAAATCCCTTAGTAACAGACTGTTGTCCCTATTAGGCGTGGAAGCCTTGGTTGGCTGGTTGCTGGATCACCCTGATGTTCAGATTACTGATCTTTCTGATGCTGAAACTGTCTCTGATGAGTATTCAGACGAGGAAATAGTAGAGGAGGTAGAAGAAGCTGAAGCTGCCTGTCCTGTGGTGAGTATCAACTTTTACATTCCTTACTAAGTCATTCTAGAAAATAAGCTATGGTTTAAAGCAAAGTAAAAAATAAGCTTTATTCTTGCAGTCAGTTGACTTGTTGAAGATTTTTTGTATTTCAGCATGCAGCCTTGATATTACATATGTTTGCATTTGTTAGATTATCTTGAGTTCCTACTAATAGTTGTATTCATTTGAATTGAAAACAGAAACAAATTTTTAAAACTGCTTCATGTTTTTCTTGGGTTTTCTTTCCAGTCAAGTGGTGCTATTGTAACAGAGAGTCAAACCTATAAGAAGCGAGCTGATTTCTTAAGTAACGATGATTATGCTGTGTATGTAAGAGAAAATATTCAGGTAAGCATGGTGATAAAAGCAGTATGGAAACTACTTTCTTTCCCTACACACATCTGTGCAGAATTACAGCATTTTATTGTCCTCTCATACGTAGGTGGGAATGATGGTTAGATGCTGCAGAACCTATGAGGAAGTTTGTGAAGGAGATGTGGGCAAAGTAATTAAACTGGATCGCGATGGATTGCATGACCTCAATGTGCAATGTGACTGGCAGCAAAAGGGCGGTACTTACTGGGTCAGATACATCCATGTGGAGCTTTTAGGTAAGTTCAGTGCTGTTTTTAAATAACTAACTGAATGATAAAATAAGGGAGCTTCATCTTAAGGAGGAAAAAACCTCACCATGTGTTTATTTTTGAAACTGCTAGGATTCCCACCACAAAGTTCTGCCTCACATATCAAGATTGGTGACAAAGTGCGTGTGAAAACCTCTATTACCACACCCAAGTACAAATGGGGATCAGTTACTCACCGAAGTGTTGGAGTAGTCAAAGGTAGTGTGCATTCAAAAGGTGGGAGGCGAGAGGGTAAAATTGGATACCACGCAGCCTTTGCATGGTGCTTAAAGAGAAACTTTTTGATAGAGTTATGGCTCATACCACTATGTAGAAGATTGTGTGGTGATAAGAGAGAATGTAAGGGAGGCATTGATGGCTATGATGAGTTTAGTGTCCCATCCTATGGCTGGTACTTTATTCTAATGAGTTACTCCCTTCAGATGTAGTAAAGGTGTTTTTAAATTGGGTTAGGTTCCTGTGGTAGTCTTACACTTTTTTTGAATAAATCACAAGTATAGTTTCCCTTTAAAAAGTAAGTCTAGTTTGAGATGACTTCATAGGAGAGTGATATGGAAGTGAGATGCACTAGTCTCTACCTGCAAGTGACTTTATAAAAGTGATCTGTGGGACATAGATTTTTTGCAGTAGCACAGATGTGGGTCAGTTGTTTGTCCTTAGAAATTGTCTCTCTGAGAGCTGTTTAAAAAAAATTAAGGACCAAGAATGTGAATGAAATACATTTAAAAACTTCAGTGCTTTCCTCCTTCACTGCAGCCTACTCAATTAAGCTAATACATAGTTCGATAAAAATAAAAGGTCACTATGAAAATACCTTTTTTTATGACATATTTCTGCTTTGATGCGGATTGCATCACTGGACAGTTTCCACTGCATTTGATAGAGATTTGCAAGACATTGTGTTTTCTGCATGTTTTGTCACAGCATTTAGTGCCAATGGAAAAGATGTCATTGTAGACTTTCCTCAGCAATCTCACTGGACTGGCTTATTGTCAGAAATGGAGTTGGTCCCCAGCATTCATCCTGGAGTCACGTAAGTGACGGTTTACATTTTTATTAATGTACTTAAACTGCCTCTTTCCCTTACTGTCTTCATTTTATTGTCTTGAGTGTTGTTATAATTAAATCGTACCATGCAATTGCTAAAAATATATTTATACTTTATTTTATGAAATTAGGTGTGATGGCTGTCAGATGTTTCCTATCAATGGGCCTAGATTCAAATGCAGAAACTGTGATGATTTTGACTTCTGTGAAACATGTTTTAAGACCAGGAAGCATAACACCCGACACACTTTTGGCAGAATAAATGAGCCAGGTAAAATTCAGGATTTGGACTTTCTGACTTGAATTAAAAATGCATTCATTTTTTAAATAATCTTAAAACTCAACATAGTAAAATCAATTTTCAAACTAGGCAGTGCAGTATTTTGGGGAAAACATAGCTACTATTGCAGTTGCCTGCAGGGACTTAAGTTTAAACAAACTTAAATACTTAGGTTTCTTTGTAGACTACTTATCAGCATTGAGTAAGTTTAAAAAAAAAAAAAAATGGTTACAATAACTGTTTGTGCAAGACCTGAGTTTGGAACCACACTTAAGAATAAAATGTTGTAATTCTTTGGTCTTCCTGGGCTTTGGTGTTGGTTTAAATGGAGGTAAATCAGTCCTTTATGACTGCAGGTACAGCATGCCTAAGATTCCTGTGTGGTCCTTAGTTGCTCCTGAGCAATTTTGCCTAGTAGTGTGTGGGAGATACTTCCTCATAGCCTCCAGGATCTTGAGGCTCAAGATAGGTGTGATAAGGAAGGGAAACCTTTCAGAGGACTCCTCCTTTTTCTCTTTCCTCTCATTCGACTCTTTCCCTTAAAATTTTCTCCATTAGTCTAAAAATCTGAGGATAATATTTACAAAGCGATGCCGGCTTTTGGGCTAAGGCTCTTAATGTTTATGTATTGTCAATCTGTTTGGTTTTAGAGTCAAATAAAACTTTTCCTTTACTAGAAATTATGCTCATACATTTTCTGTATAGAGTAGTTTACTTAATGGGAAATCTTTCTTGCCAATTAAAAAATCTGTTGCACAGCTAGTATAGTGTGTATCCCAAACACTGTCAATTGTGTTGAACAGGGTAGAGGAGTATTATGTAACTGCATTTGCTAGAAACTACACAATTCAGTAAAGGGAAGTAGAAGTGGATTTTTTTGGAAGGGAGGAATTAAAAAATCCCATCTCACATTCTGTGACTTGTCTCCACATTCTTAACTTCTGACTTTAAGTGATGAAACTTAACTATTTCTGTTCTGCAAGAAATTTCTCTTTTTTCATATACTGTGGTTTATGACATGGATATGCTGTCGACCTGTATGGAATGTATATCACTTTTAAATGTTGATTTGTATTTCAAAAGGAAGAACTCTTTCAAGTTTAGTCCGGAATCTTAGACTTTTAAGGATGCTGTCTTTTAAAGAGTGCATGGTCCTGTAATGTTTTAGGAATGTTTTATAGGAATCACTTTTAATGTCTTCAACCGCAGTGTTTTGTTTATGTTTATTTTTTACTAACACGATCGGTTTCTTTAGTATGAATTGATTGTAAGAGAAATGTATTGAGCTACTCCATTCACATCAGTATAGGAAGAGAAATGTAACTATCCCAAATGCCTATGAGAAATGCTATGAAAACTCATAGGTTCAGGTACTTGAAACTCTTTTAAAAATAAATACATTAAAAGTTATGCCATGTAGGCAGAAGTAATGTTACCAAATCTATGCGACATACTTCCAGATGCATTCTGCTTTCTGCGTATTCTGTGTAGGAGGTGTCTTCAGGACCTGTTATATTTCCTTTCACATGGCTTATGTGATGAATAAAAGCAATTTTCTTTGAGGTATGTGCTTAATATTGTGTTTAACTGAATAGGTCAGTCTCCAGTGTTTTGTGGACGTTCTGGGAAACAACTGAAGAGACGGCACAGTAGCCAGCGAGGAATGTTGCTGGATGATTGGTCACGAATAGTTAAAAACTTGAACGTCTCCTCTTCAGTGAATCAGGCTTCTCGTCTTATTGATGGTAGCGAGCAGTGCTGGCAATCTTCTGGCTCGCAAGGAAAGGTAACCTCAAACCATGACTTTCATTTTCTTTTTCTTTTTTTTTTTTTTTTTTTTTTTTTGCTTAAGACATCAAACAACTTGTTAGTATGATTGATCAATTGTCTATACGTAACATAAAAATGTTGTAAAAATGTTAACAGTAAAAACGGTCTTATCGGTGGTGGTGTTCTTGAGTGAAGTCGGTTATTAGCTGAAGCTGTTTTCTCTTCTACTGGGGGCTCAGACAGGCCAGAACTTGACAAGATCATTGTTCTTTAGCCACATCCCATGGGTTGCAGGTATTCTATAGTATTCTCAATGGCACATGTATGTTCTTGTTAACAATGGACTGATCCTCACAAAAGTATCTGAAAATGAAATTTATTATCTTTTCCATAGCACTGGATTCGCTTGGAGATTTTTCCAGATGTTCTTGTTCACAGACTAAAGATGATAGTGGACCCTGCAGACAGCAGCTACATGCCCTCTTTAGTTGTGGTTTCAGGTAGGTGAACATACTCTTGAGAAATCTAAAAATTGTCTTCTGCATCAAACAGTAGACCTTTGTCTGACTTCAATTAACATAGTCATCGATTTAAAATACATGGCATCTGTTTATGATACAAACTCTATATTTTAAAATGTTTTCTTTTCTGTGGTTTGCTTTCCAGGAGGAAATTCCTTAAATAACCTTATAGAGCTAAAGACAATCAATATAAATCCTACAGACACCACAGTGCCTCTTCTCAGTGATTGTACAGAGGTAAGTGAAGTTTGTGTAAGAAGAATTATTGTTGTGCTCAGCACAAAAATATTTTGCTGCAAAAGGTGGATGAGAAGTACCCTTATGATTATGAAATTATTGTAATTTACTTTTCCCTTCATGAGCAGTATTTTTGGTGGTTGATTAAAGTTAATTATACTGGTAAGTATTGCCATAATCTCTGTGCCACTCTGTAATAGTCTTAATAGTAAACACACTGTAGCTTTTTGTTTAAAAATGAATGTTCCTAAGAAGTAAGAGGATAGCGGTGTAAATCTGGGAATAATTTTAAAGGAGTAGTGAAGCCTAGTTAAAACAGTAGATCTAATAATCTTTAGTAACTCGAAGGACATATGCATAGTATGTTTTTAGATGATTGGAAGTGAGATCTTTCTCAGATGCGTGAGACCATAGTACAAACCATACAGAGCTGAAAAGCCGGATATTTTAAGTAGTATATAACTTTTTGTAAAGATGACAAAAAAAAGCCAAGCAAAAATTGTCTGTCATTTGTTTCCTGAAATTATGTAGGATCCAAACGATGGCAATGTGATATATATATTTTTTTTTTCTTAGTACCACAGATATATTGAAATTGCAATCAAACAGTGCAGGAGCTCTGGAATTGATTGCAAAATACATGGTCTCAGCATACTGGGACGTATACGTGCAGAGGATGAAGATTTGGCTGCAGTCCCTTTCCTTGCCTCTGATAATGAGGAAGAGGATGACGATAAAGCTAACACTGGGAGGTACGTAATTATAGCGAGGGGGAAAGTCCTGTAAAAAGCTTTAGTACCTTTATGCTCTGATTAGGAGATTGTGTAGAAGCAGTGAAACTTAAACAACTGGATTGAGTGGTAGAAAAGTAATCAGTACTGAGTTTTCAGAAACGTACTTACGTCGTTTGTTGCTGTTTAACATCTTTCTTACGATTATTACATAGAATAGGTATGCATTTTATATAAAACTTGGTTCCCCAGCGTAGATGGGATTGTAAAACTAGATGAAAACTTGATATATCTAGTGATAGTTAAAATGAGGAAAGTCTTGCATATACACAACTACTTTGCAGAATACAAAGTTTCTTTTTTGTTTTGTTTTTTATTTGCTACTGCCACCATTCAGCTGTGATGATGCAATTTAGGTGCTGAAGCAGTGTTCAAAAATGTGAAATCAGTAGATAAAGTGCTTTAGCATGTAGATTGCTCAACTGACTTTGTTTTTTCTCCATGTTCTTAGTCTTGTTAGAAAGAAGGCAGCTGGGCTGGAATCGGCAGCTACCATAAGAACCAAAGTTTTTGTTTGGGGACTAAATGACAAAGATCAATTAGGGGGATTGAAAGGTTCTAAGGTATGTTCGTTGTCTAAGTATCAAACAGAAGTAGCTAAAGATAAAACTTAAGTCTCATGCAACTCAGTGTTAACTAAAATTTGATTGGAATTTTAAAATCTATTATCAAAATCTATCATGAGTAGATTTGATGGCTTTTTCGTACTAGGACATTGTAGATGTCTGCTTTTAGGTGGAAATTAACTATCTGTTTCAGATGACAGCAAACTGATCATTCAAAATAGCACTCATTTGCTTTTTTTACATCATGAGTTTGTTGGATGCATGAAATGTATTTAATAGAAAAAATTACCACATATTCTCTTCTCTAATTCTTATCTTACAATTAGTGTAATTTGATTACAGCTTAATGTAATTTAGGGGAGTTTCTGCTCTGCATGCAGATGTTTATGCATAATTTTTTAATATGATGCAACATGGGAAATACGGCACACGTTCAATGAATTTAAGATATCATTAATTTGAACAATATGTTAAGAAAGCATTTCTATATTATATAGCGAAGAAAATGTATGCTATAGCCCAGTCCGTAGAATGTCTTTCAAGTAACAGGAAGAAATGATAGTTATATTCCCCATCCTATATTGTGTCTGTGCTTAAAAATCATTAGGGCTTAAGTGCTAAAGCATAGGTATTGATTGATTCCTGCTTCCAG
The DNA here is from genome assembly GCA_034781795.1 of Crypturellus tataupa. Lineage (NCBI taxonomy): Eukaryota > Metazoa > Chordata > Aves > Tinamiformes > Tinamidae > Crypturellus > Crypturellus tataupa. The sequence continues at coordinate 3,604,314 of JAWLRI010000144.1, forward strand.
GCACAGTGAAGACAAAATTACATCTTTATTTGATGGAAGTGCCTTTTTCATCTAGTAAATGGTGGAGCTGTAGAATTGTTGTATGAGAGAAGAGAAGATTTTTTGTTTCTTTATTTTTTTTTCAAATTCACATACCTCAATAAGTACGAACTAATTCTGTAAAGATCAAATCAATATAGGGCGAAAAAATTGTGGTATTGCAGACATACACAATTCTGTCTTTGGTGTCTAATAAGTTCTATTATTATTGAATGCATGTGTTGATTGATCAGAATAGTTATTTTAGTAACAGCTTTAGGCTTTGAAGTATCCTTCAAACTTTCTTTTTCCTCATGTACTGCAACGATGAAATCTGCTAGAAATAGTCTTTGGTTGCATAAAAATTAAAATATGTCTCTGTTACATAGAGGTGGAACAGATTTGTTTTTTTAAATTTTGAAATGCTTGAAAGGGAGTATTGCTTTCTGTTAACGTACGTATGCAGCTTGATCAAAGACGGAGAAACTAGGTTGCTTATGTTCTTTCCTGGTGTTGATCTCAAACAGATTCCTAAAGTATTTTGCTATGGAAAAACTGAGTTGTGCTCCTGTATTCCTGCATGCTGAATTTCAGTATGTTTGTTAACACTTTTAACAAGTTTGTTTTCTTAGGCCTTTCTTTTACCACTCCCTTTGTTTTCCTCAAGAAAATTATGCTAAAAGGAAAAATTCTTTGTTCGGTATATTTTAACTGGTACATGTAAAGACAATAATTCTGAATAATTGGAGAGTTTCATGAAAGACTGTAGCTGTCAGAATTGCTTTATCACTTAAGAATTGTTTTTTCTTTGAAATAGCAGGCTTTAAAATCTAATATAATAATTTCTGTTTCCTACTTTCTCTAGATAAAGGTTCCTTCTTTTTCGGAAACCCTTTCTGCCTTGAATGTTGTGCAAGTAGCTGGGGGATCCAAAAGTCTTTTTGCAGGTAAGGTAACTTGCAAGGTTCAAGGTTAAAACATATATGATCCTTTTGAAAAGCAGAAACAGATTTCAATTATGAAACATTAATGGTATTTCTAACTCCATTTTTTCATTTTAGTGACTGTAGAGGGTAAAGTCTATGCCTGTGGAGAAGCCACAAATGGAAGACTCGG
>JAWLRI010000144.1:3605547-3649288 GCA_034781795.1 Crypturellus tataupa
TAACTCCATTTTTTCATTTTAGTGACTGTAGAGGGTAAAGTCTATGCCTGTGGAGAAGCCACAAATGGAAGACTCGGTTTAGGAATATCTAGTGGAACAGTGCCTATTCCTCGACAGATTACAGCTCTCAGTAACTACGTTGTAAAGAAGGTCGCTGTTCACTCAGGTACTGACTCTTGCCGTTCTTCCATAGATGAACATAACATACTAAAACTAAAGTGGAAGCTATTTTGTAAGTTCTTGGCTGTTGTGGTGCCCCTGTGTGTCTCTATATGTATATTTAATAATAAGTATAGGAATTAATTTCTGTGTGTTATATTAGATCTCAATCTAGATATAATGTTCCATTGTCATTAAAATACATATGAATTTGGACCATACTTAGCTTTTTACTTGCTGGAAGCTAAATTTGTTATATTCCTGAAAAGCTTTTCTGCCTGATTCAAAGAAAGTATTCTATATCTTAAGTATCGGTAAAAACCCTGCTCCTATGAATATTGCACACATCTTTAATTAGATCAGAGAGAAACTAAAACCTCTTAAGAAGTGAAGTGTGTTGTTTTGAAAGGCTTAGATTTCTGGGAAACCCTTGAGAACCTAAATTTATATTTGTGCTTTCAGGTGGCCGGCATGCTATGGCATTAACAGTTGATGGAAAAATATTTTCCTGGGGTGAGGGAGATGATGGAAAACTTGGACACTTCAGTAGAATGTAAGGATATGAATTTTATTTGTATTTCAGTAAGGGTGGAGCGGGAGAAAATATGGCAGATTATAACACAGATGGCTGCTGCTGGTAACAAGGCAGGATTTTAAATACAATGGGGATAAAAATAAAAGTCCTGGAATGTTTATTCCTTAAAGGTATGAGAGTTTATATTACAAAAATTACAGCTGTTTCAGGCACTTTAGAAAAGAGACATGCAATTTAATTTTAATATAGTACTCAGAAATACATTTTTAGTGGATAAAGTCTTTATCACTGGTGAAGTGATGCAGGTCGCTTTTTGGTCATTGAGTTTTTCAGTACTGTTGTAAGCTAAGGTTTATGGAGGTGCTTTTAGAAAACCTGTAGTAATTTCATATTTTTCATGTTCCTAAGTGCTACCAGTCCCTAATAGAAATCTAACAGAGTATTCTGTAGCCCGTTTCTTTAGTCTTTTCTTTGCAAACCTTTCCACTAGAAGCAAATTTCTTGAATATTTCAATAAAGGACAATCTAGTTTTCAGAAAGACAATAAGGAGGAATATTTAAATTGCCTCAGGATTTCTGTGTGACATTTTAATTTTAACTGCCTCACCTATTTTCTGTAGCTTACTAAAATGGCGTCTTGGAGGTCTTTGGGCATTTCACAAGAGCAAATTTTCCAAAGCTTGTGCATAATATAACAAAAACATGAGACACATTCAGTATTGGAAATACTTTAGTTGAAGCTCTTTCCTGATCTTAGAGAATACTGCATTGATGTGAATAGTACTTGTTTTTAATATTCATGTAGAAACCTAACAGTAAATTCCAGTTTTAATCTCTCTTTCTCTCATGATCAGAGAATTGGAAAGGGAATGACATCTCTTAAATTTTCATTGTCTGGCTTCCCCTTTGTAGGATAGAGAAACAGTTTTAACAAATTACTCAGTTTGGCCCTATGACAGAGTTATTAATTTTCACTTGGTATTACACACCTTTTAATTGAGTGATCATCTTGGTATTGTCGGTTTCTTAATTGTGCAATATATACAACAAAATACTTATTTAAAGCATACACTTTGAAGTACATTAAAAATTATCCAAATTTAAGCAATTTGCTAAAGAGTATGTCTTGGAATCGAATGCAATTGCAGTATCATTTTGTCTTCGGATTATTGTTACTTTCACATGATATTTTGGATTTGGAGCTTGAAGTATTTTGTGCAACTCTTTGATCACAAAGGCAGTGCTTGCTTGCTTTCCTTCTTACTTTCAGGAACTGTGATAAACCCAGATTGATAGAAGCATTGAAAACGAAACGTATCCGTGATATTGCTTGTGGTAGTTCCCACAGTGCTGCCATTACCTCTAGTGGTGAACTGTACACGTGGGGTCTTGGAGAATATGGAAGGCTGGGACATGGAGATAATACTACTCAGTTGAAGCCAAAGATGGTAAAATAAATGTTTCTTTCTTTAATGAAATAGGTTTTGTTATCTATCTATTTATGTATTTAAAAAGTAAATGATAAGATAAATCTCAAGCAAAGCCAAAAGCATGACAGCAGCATGAAGACATTATTTTCCAAGCTTGATTTTGGTACACGTGCTTCTAATAGCATGCAAGCTATTTCAGAAATACCAAATAATCTTTTGGAAATATTTAAATAATTATTTGGAAATAACAGAGAACAGTACTGTTTGAAATCTGTCCCTTGCATCTTTTGTTAATGTAAAGCTGGAATTGTCTTGTGTTGGTTTCTGAATAAACAAGACTTGATATCCCTTGAGCAAATGATGTACTCGAGCTTCACATACAGAGCTGCACACAAAATCAGTTCTAAGAGCTTGAAAATGACTGTAGGGTTAAAAAAATAATTATTTTCTTCAGAATGTCTTTTTTTTTTGTAGGTTAAAGTGCTTCTGGGCCATAGAGTCATTCAGGTTGCTTGTGGGAGCAGAGATGCTCAGACTCTTGCTTTGACAGATGAAGGTAGGAGCATCATGTTTCACAGCTTTCTAGTAGATGGGAACACACATTGTCTTTATCTGACATTTGATCTTTTTTAGGCTTGGTGTTTTCTTGGGGAGATGGTGACTTTGGAAAACTGGGCCGAGGAGGAAGCGAAGGATGTAACATTCCGCAGAACATTGAGAGACTGAACGGCCAAGGCGTGTGTCAGATTGAGTGTGGAGCACAGTTCTCTTTGGCACTGACCAAGTCAGGAGTGGTGTGGACGTGGTATGTTACATTTGCTAGAAAATATTAAACAAGAAATTACCAACTATGTGTTGCATTTATTGCTGTTTGATTGTTGAGCTTCATCTGAGCTTCATGCTGACTCTGTCTTTTAGATTGGAAGCTCTTTGGCACGAGCTGTCACCTGTTCAAGGGCTATTATGCTCTGTGTCTTACAGCACAAAATAATAGAATATCCTGTTAGGATGCCTGGATCTAACTGAGTTAGCTGAGGAAAGGGGAAGATCATTCCCTCTTTCAGGAGCGCTGGAGCATTCATAGGAAAGTTAGTTCAGGACTCTGGAGCAGGATAAGAAAACAAGAATAAGCGGAATGATAGCAGGGAGTGCATAGCCTACAGCCAAGGTAGAGATTGAGAAACTAAGGTAAAAAGCAGGGTGCAGACAGCTAGTTTGGAAGAAAATCCCTTGGAAACACAGGGAACAGTGTAGGCACCTTTGTTGTTCAGAAGGCCACTGAGTTGTCAGTAGTGGGGTTTAGAAGCAAAATCTATTTTATTCTGTATAATCTATTTTATTCAGTATTTTATTTTGAAAAACCTGTCTTTCAGAGCAACTTCAGAGCTCTAACTAGCTCAAGATCTTACCCCACCATTGTGTAATGAAGCTGTGACCTATTTGGTGTATATCAAAACTGAGGAGGCTTAAATTGTCATCTTTGTTTATTCTTTTTTTTTGTTAGCAAATGGTGAAATAGTATTTGGAGAAATCCATAAAACTTCCCTCCTTGTCAGTTACTTCTGTTGAAGAGTGAAAAGCATTCAGCAGAGGTGTCATTTCTCAGAGTGGCCATGGGAAGCAGGCAGCCCCTCTCTCCTCTATTTTAATTCCTGTTTGTGGTGACAAAGACCAAGAGGTGACCATCTTTTAAGACCCTGGTGCAAAATTCATCTTTCTTACCCACTTTATCTAGATTTTTTTCTGACACTGTCACCACTTGTGATGTGTCACCACAGTGTTAAAAAAGTGTCATTTTTTAGTCATAAAATCTATAGCTATTTTGTGACATCACCAGATTATAAGAAGATTTTTATCTCTTCAAAATGGGCATTTCTGCCTCAGACCTGAGGCAGTCTTAGTTGCTTCTGATCTTTCTAAATATGAATGGAGGAGAAAAAATGTAGTTTTGGCTTTCTATCTTTATGCAACTGATATTGATAATGCCATTTATCACACTAATCTTCATAACAAAATCTTTCCTGAGATATTCTTATTGCTGCTCTTGAACTGTGGAACTGAAAAACTGAAGAATGATCACTGAAAAACACAATGGGAGAAGTCTCAGTATTTTTCTTCTTCATTGACAGAAATATTTTATGGTGTTTACATTAGCTTTGCCTCTGCTATATTGTTAGTACACAGTTTCTTAACTCCTGGGTGGTGTTTTCAGAAGACTGGGTGATGGAGGCTTGAGAAATCTGCTTTGAGGCTTGCAAAAACTGGAGAAACCTCTTTTCTGCAAACATCATTTTTTTTCAAAGGAGTAGAGTTGGAAAAGGGCCATAGTTACTGCCATGTTTATCCTAGTAAAATTATTGATATGTTTATCCTTAGAGGTGAAAACCTTATCCAAGTCTACTCAAATCACTTTGTAAGTATTTCTAGTTGCAGTGTGTTTGTAATAGAGGACTTCCAGTGCAACTGCAGTTGCCCTACGTAGAAAACATAGACATAAATGCTACCTGTGCTATAGGTTATGAGTAATGTTAAAGCTATGAAAGCATACCATCCTAGTTCCCTTCATTTTTGGGCCTTTGTAGTTCAGGTTCGAAGATGTAGCCATGGTTCTTGAATGGCCAGTGTTTATGTCTAGTTAAGATAGCGATATATGAGGACTTTTGATTCTGGAAAGTTGTATCAATAAAGAAATATGTGGCAAAGTTTAGTCTTGCGTTTTATATTTATTTTTATGTCTATTATAGGGGTAAGGGAGATTACTTCAGACTAGGCCACGGCACTGACGTACACGTGCGAAAGCCACAAGTTGTGGAAGGACTGAGAGGTAAAAAGATCGTGCACGTGGCTGTAGGTGCTCTCCACTGCCTGGCAGTAACCGACACTGGGCAGGTAGGTTGGGTATCATCATCCTTTCCCCTCTTTCCTTGCCCTATAGAGAAACAACCTAAATAGTTGTGGGAGACGAATATGTAGTATCAGTACTGAATAAACAGAAAGCAAATTCCTAATTATACCTATTTTCCTTTTAAACCCCTGCAGAAGTACGATTATAATTTAAAATATCTTAGTGTGTTGTTACTGGACTTAAAATGTTCTTGACTTAGTAGCTTCTGCAGTATTTTCCTGACTTGTGGATTAGCCGCATAATAAGTTTCCTACTTTTCACTTAGAATGCAGAAGCAGTTAGAGTAATTGGACAGCTTTTTCTGTATCATCCAGGACTAGAATTGTCATAGTATCAGTACATAACTCCAGTGTATTTACTGTGTAACTTATCCTTTTAACTAAATGTTTTCTGTGAGCATTATGAATTAGCAATAATTCATGAATTAGCTACTAGAAATAATACTCATTTGATTTCTTAATGTATGAGAACTATTGCATTATTTTCAAAAATTATCACGGAAATAGCTACTGTGGATTCCTCCATAGGAATTCTTAATGTAAATGCATCCAGTGAAACAAGCTGGCATGTGGAAATGTTTATTGGCAGGTTTATGCTTGGGGTGACAATGACCATGGGCAACAAGGCAATGGAACTACCACCGTCAACAGAAAGCCCACTCTGGTACAGGGCTTGGAAGGCCAGAAGATCACCCGGGTTGCTTGTGGGTCTTCCCATAGTGTAGCGTGGACGACAGTGGACGTGGCTACCCCATCTGTTCATGAGCCAGTGCTTTTCCAGACAGCGAGGGACCCTTTAGGCGCTTCTTATCTTGGTTAGTATTTATTGCCTCTTCCTCTCATCTCCTTTATTATTATTATTATTTATTATTTATTTATTATTATTGTTTTCATTATTATTATTAATGCCTCTGGAAAGCTAGTTGTGTGTGTGATTGATGATAGGAGGAGAAAAGTAAGCTGTCTAAGGAAAAACCTGCCAAAAAGTGAAGCTGCAGAAGGCTGAAGTAGCATTAGTTTGAACTTTCATTGATCTTCAGAAAATAAAAATGCAATAAGCTCTATCAAATGTCTCAAAGCCCTTTTCTGAAATGACATAGGGCTTTATGGGGATAATGGTAGATGGGTTCTCGATGCTATACTTCTTGCTAAAATTCTTAATACTAGTGTACATTTCTACTTCTAAGGTAAAGGGTGAGGAATGAGGAAGCCAAATCAGAAAGTAATGTTCTGTGTTAAAAATGAAATGCCTGAGCATTATACTAATTAAGCTTTTTATGAAAAAGGCAGTGCATTTAAAAAAAGTATAAATGCCCTTGCTATCTGAAAAAATATGTTTAAGTAAAACTTGTTTTAGATGCAGATCACGAGAATGTTTATATCTGAAGTATCCTAATTTTCATGAATAAAAAGTTAGAACACTTTATGAAAGTCCTTCTTGAAAAGTATCCATATTGGTTTTAATATTGTAAGCGTGTGAACTGCAGCTTAGGAATTTCCTCTAAAGCCGGCTCTGCAAGTCATCTTTCATGACTTTTTTTCTAAGAAATTAAGAGAAATCAATTCCAATTACTCATGCCTATTTAAAAAAAAAAAAAAAAAAAAAAGCTTGCCTCTTTCTCACTCCAGGTGTTCCTTCAGATGCAGATTCTTCTGCTGCCAATAACAAAATGAGTGGCACAAACAGCTCCAAGCCAAATCGCCCTTCGCTTGCTAAGATCTTGTTGTCACTTGATGGGAATGTTGCCAAACAGCAGGCATTATCTCATATACTGATGGCGTTGCAAATCATGTATGCCAGGTAGGCTTGTGGACTTCCTTCTGTTTTAAAGAGCAAATGATGGTGTGGCTTACTCTCTCTTAGTGCCTCTTGTGTCAGTTAATGATTTTTACAAGTTTCAGCTCAAAGTAGGTCCTAGCTTCATTTAAATTTACTTTCAATGTTGATATTGGCTTTATGCTGTTATGTTTTTATAATAAGAAGCATCTGGTTTGTGGGTTGTGAGTAATAGCTTATTTAGGAGCACTCAAGTAAATCACGTGAAAGGAGTATAAACAAGTCTTGATGGATGATGTGGAGGGCACAGTGGGCAACCTGGTGGAGAGAAGAAAAAAAAACTTCACAGTGCTACTCTTTTTCTTGGTGAAGAACAAAAGAGTATTTGTGCTAAAACTTCTGAAAAGGAACTCATGTAAAACTGGGGCCTAAAATCACAATATCTGACTCAAGGAAGAATGGAGATAAACTAAATTGCAAATTCCAGAACTTGGAAGCCTTCACTTAAATTATTAATCTACCTTAATGCTATTTTGTTGTTTTTAGTTAATGAGGGAGTATAATTGTGCTTATGTACATCTGACCTAAACTATTTCAGGGATGCAGTTGTTGGAGCGTTGATGCCTGCAAGCATGATTGCACCAGTGGAATGTCCCTCCTCATCACCAGCTCCCCCATCAGATGTTACTTCTGTAGGGAGCCCTGCAAATGGAGATGAATGCATCCTCGCTGCTGATGGAGAAGAGAGACTCAGCCCAAACCCCTGGCAGGAGAGGAGAGGGGAGGTAAAGGGTGGCGTTAATTTTCCAGAGTGATTTAACAATAAAAACAAAAAAATGTATTTTTTTATTTTTATAAAGCTAGAGGTTAAATGGTCCTGACATTTTCTTAATTTCTGGAGCAGACACTACATATGTAGAATTTGTCAACTCTATCAGATTTATAAAGACTAAAATTTTACTCTGGAATCAGTTTGCAACTTTGAGTATCTAGTATGTCATTTAAATGTAATTATGATTTCTACTAACACTTTAAGGTTGTTAATTTGAAAATATTAGCAATCATTTGATGAAATATCAAAGTACTCTTTACAAGAGTAGTTTTTAGAAGTCAAGATTAAGAGTTTCTCAACAATTATTTAATGAAACATAATTGTAAATTCATTATATCATCTGATGAGCAGAAAAGAGATTCTGAACAGCTAACAGAAAAAAAATGAGAGACTTGCTTCTGAAGCATCCCAAACCATGAATTTAACATGTGCTTCTATGGTTTATCTTCTGAATTGCAGAGTTTTCTGCAGGCACTGCCATTTTTTTCTGTATGTCTGTAGCAGCTGGCATAGGGGTTTCTGGCTGGTTTCCCGTGGTAAAGACATGGAATAGAAACTAAACCTACAGGGAGTTAAATCTGCTATAGGAATTTACTGCTTTTTTTTTAAGTTTGTGTTTTCTTTGAACATAAACCCTTCAATGAAAGTGATTTTTCTTATGTGTTTTACAGTATTTTATTGCAGCTTTTGTCAGTTATTATTTATTTTGTTTAGGTTGTTTCTTCAGAAGATGCTGTAACACCGTCTGCTGTAACTCCCTCTGCTGCTGCTGCCTCTTCCCGTCCTTTTATTCCTGTCACAGATGATCCAGGAGCTGCCAGTATCATTGCAGAGACTATGACAAAAACCAAAGAGGTAATATTGTTACTCTCCTTCTCAGAATTAAAGCTCTTAGCTTGTTTTCATAAAGCAGTTTTATTGTTCTTATGCTTTAAAAGTTATTTTACAAATCACTGCCTTTTAAAATTTATTTAAAGTTTCAGAAAACCCTTTAAAATCCTGTAACACTAAACTAGTTCAGGAACTGTATGATCCCAGAATTGCAAACTAAATTTTCAACTACATATATAAAATTTTCAGACAAATTAACTTGTTAGACTTTGTGAAATATTTCTTTCTTCACTGTCCAAATATTTCTATATTTTGTTTTGTAGGATGTGGAAAGCCAAAGTAAAGTATCTGGCCCAGAACCTCAGTACTTAGATGAGTTTACTAGTCTCTTAGTACCAGATGACACACGAGTCATGGTTGACCTGCTGAAGCTTGCTGTCTCCAACCGAGCAGGGGAAAAGGGAAGAGATGTTCTCTCAGCTGTGCTGTCCGGTATGGGCACAGCTTACCCACAGGTCAGGTTTTATTTACGTTGCATTTGAATTATGCCCTTTTCATGCTTTCATACGTTTTCATACATTTTTCTTGTATTTTAAGTGCAGTTTGAGCTAAGTAGAAACTTATTAAACTTGAAAGTTACAGTTGAACATAAGGGTGGGTCAGAGTGATTTGTATGCTGCATAAGTGCAGGTATTTGCTATAAATGTTAGCAATCTGTTGTCAATTTGTTACACTGCAATTAGACATCAAAATAGACACTTAATTCAGTTTGGGTATGTGACAAACATTACCTGAATGAAGTTATCTCAACCCTATTTGCTGGATCTGTGTAGTATTAGTTTACAAACTTGCCTGTTCGTTTTGTTTTACACCAAAGTTCATTTCTCTGGTGCAGTCTGTTATTGTTAGTCAAAAATGTTATAAATATACTGTGTGAACAATTATGCTTTTTGGTTTTTTAAGATTTAAATTTGATGTATCACAGTTTCTAACTATTTACAAGTATCCATGTGTGGGGATTTGGGGAGAGAATTGACAAACAGCAAGTCCCTAGTATTGGATACCAGCAGCTACACTAGAGAATGGTACAGATCATCAATATTTGAAATAATATTTCATTGCAGTAAGGAACTAAGAGTAACTTACAGTTATTCAGTGTTTCTTGTATTTTTGCCTATCAGATATTTCTCGAATGATGAAGAAATACGTTTTATGCTAATGAAATATTTACACATTTCACTAATATTTCACTAATCTCTTTGCCTGTGCTATAGAATTTAGTCATATGTGGAGGAATTTAGAGATGTGAGGGAAGGGGATTAGGCTTAGGTTTAGGATTCTTGGATAAATGTAAAATAATTTTGTTTGTTTGTTTTGTATGTGTGTGCACTTTTCCATTATTAGGTCGCTGACATGCTGCTGGAGTTATGTGTTACTGAACTAGAAGATGTGGCAACTGATTCACAAAGTGGTCGCCTTTCTTCACAACCAGTTGTGGTAGAAAGCAGCCATCCATACACTGATGATACCTCTACTAGTGGCACAGTTAAAATACCAGGTATAGAATTCTTAAACTTGCATTACTGAAGTTTAGTTGCTTGCAAGCCTGCGAGTCTAGAATCTTTGCTCAGCTTTCTGATCAGCTTCCTGATCCTACAAAATGACACATTTTCTTGGCTTCACTATGCATTATTTCTCTGCAACTATCAGTCATTGGTATTTTCTGTTCAGCTGCAAAGCTCAGAATGACAGCCATTTTCTGAACCTCTAATTGAGTGCCTGTCTCCTAGTCTTGAGCCAAAGGAAATAGTTCTTTTTTCTTCTATGATGCAATTTCATGTATTGCTTTCTTCGGTATGTTTTTTAATACTTAGCTCTCTGTTGCATGTAACTTTTGACGTTAACCTTGACTGTATGTAGATTTTTTTTTCTGTTGCAATTTCAGCTTGCAGCTTTCAGTTTGGAAAGTTCTGAATATTGTCCTATATAGAGTACCTCCTCATCACATGTGCTTTGCTGTTGGATTTCTTTTTGGAGAGAAAATATTACAGACAATAATGTCATTAATAAAAATAAGAACATGGGCATATTTTAGTTTAATGACAATATGGTTTCAAATAATTGATTTCATGTAGATTTCTAAAATACTGTGTTTGTTCTTGGTATTGGTTGCTCTTCAGAAGTGTGTGAATTCTGTATTGCTGTTTAGGTGCCGAAGGCCTGAGGGTAGAATTTGATCGCCAGTGCTCTACGGAGCGGCGCCACGACCCACTCACCATAATGGATGGTGTCAACAGAATTGTTTCAGTGCGATCAGGTTAGGAGAATTAGTGTTTTTCAAAAGTCTCATTTGACCTACTGTTAAATACTCAGCAAAGTGCACCTAGAATATATTTTGACATACAATGCAAGATATGCCAGTGAAAAAGAGGAATAAATATATAAGTTGATCTGTTTTGAACTACAAATGCATGCAGTCTTTTTGCAGACATTCAAGAATAAACTTGAAGTCTGCGACTACAATAGAATCTTTCAGAAATGCATATTCATATGCTCTTCCTAAGAGCAATTAGAGTGAGAAATGTAAATGTCTAGCACTCAAGCTACCATGTGTGAATTGCTGTATAATTGACAAATGGAACAAACTGAGAAAAGATACTTCTTTGGATGGTATATGGACTTCTTTTTTTCTTTCCCAAGTTCGCGAGTGGAAATAAAAAAAAAAAATCATACAGTCAAGACAATTTTTACTGCCTTTGCTGACTTTTCTGTGAAATAACATCATGTCAGGGGTTCTTGTTCTTGACTCATGTTTCCCCAAACTGTTTTGGAGGAATGTGTGGGTCGTTACCGAACTATTTCTAATCAGATTCTTTGTTGGAAAAATCCTTAGAGCTTAGTGTCATCTGTATGTTGATACTAGTTTTGTAACATTACAAAAGCATTTGAAGTAGGACAGTGGAGTTTAGTTGGACTTAGATTCTCAAGTGTCTTTTTATAGCATTAAAACTACTAAATATGTCTGTTAGTAATGCAAATTAACCTTTATTAAGGATTAAGTTTGCTTGACATAATATCATAATTTCTCTTGGATTGTAGGTACTTCATAGTTGAATTCATATGCTTTGTATACATTTTTTTCTTTACTGCAATTATGTGCCATTTATAATCCAAAGCCATAAACAAAGGGAAGTTGCTATTGAGTGGTTTCAGTAAACCTCAGTCAGAATAAATGACTATATATGCTATTATCTGCTGTAACAGGTCGTGAGTGGTCAGACTGGTCTAGTGAACTACGAATTCCAGGGGATGAATTAAAGTGGAAGTTCATCAGTGATGGCTCTGTGAATGGATGGGGATGGCGTTTCACTGTTTACCCTATCATGCCAGCTGCAGGTAAGGTATCATATCTCATTTTTAGAGAAGGGGAAGAGAGAGAAGATGTACTTCTCTTTTACGATTACATTTATTGCATGATAGAGTTTTACATGCCAGAGTTGAATTACCCACATGCATATGTAGAAAACATTTTTGTTCATGCTTAGTAAGCATTTTCAAGAAAAAGTCCTGCAAGGTGCACTCATATAACGGGAGGAGGTAAAAATGTTCTGTTGTATTGTCATTTAGAGCAGTTTTTCATTGAAAGTATTCATTTATTCATTAATTTAATGCAGCTTATCGAACCAATTTAGTCTGCTTCTCTATCAATGAAAAGGTTACTTGTATGGAAAATTTCAGCTATGTTGTTTTTCCTTGTTTTTTTGGGGTGGTTTTTTTTTTTTTTTGAATATGTTGAATTATGTTATGAAAGTGCCCCTTCCCATTCCTTCAGTCTACCTAGTGTGGACTAGGTCACATACAGAGCGTTTGTCAGAATTGTTCTACTTGATCAGATGAATCCTGCCAATATTTGATCCTTTCTCTCTTTTTGCTTTTTATTTCTTGCAGGCCCTAAAGACCTTCTCTCAGATCGTTGCATTCTTTCATGTCCCTCAATGGATTTGGTTACATGTTTGTTGGATTTTCGCTTAAATTTTGCTTCCAACAGGAGCATTGTTCCCCGCTTGGCGGCTTCTCTTGCAGCGTGTGCTCAACTGAGTGCCTTAGGTAGGTGCAGTTGTAAATTAAAGTCCATTTGTTTGAGGTTAAAATGATTGTGCAAAGCACCTGCATTTTGTTCTTGTGTGCTTATGTTTTCTTTTTTGCACTTACGTTTCCTTAGCTGCTGGCCATAGAATGTGGGCCTTGCAAAGACTACGAAAGCTGCTCACAACAGAGTTTGGCCAATCTATTAACATCAATCGGATTCTAGGGGATAATGATGGAGAAACACGAACTTTGGTAAGAAGCCAGTGGTGCTTTTTGCTAACATCTTTCACATTCAGACTTACATAGAGCGTTAAAAATGTTCACCTTGGTGTACAAGTCTTTCACTTTTAACCAGGAAATAGCAAATATGCAAGTGGCCAACCTTCATCCATAAGTCCTCAAGTCTGTAAAAACTTCATTTCAGTGTGCCCAAGCAGTTGTTTATTTTTGAAATTACCAGAAAGCTATGGAAAAAAAAATTGCATAAGGAAGAGAATGGAGATTATACTTCACCTAAATTTCCAAACTGCAGATAGTTGTTAATGTTTTGACACAGTCATATAAATAAGTTTCTTTTCTTAATGTGTATGTTAAATGTATTCAGTAATTTTCTGTTCTGTGGTTTCTCTAGAGTTTCACAGGCAGTGCTTTAGCTGCTTTGGTTAAAGGTCTTCCAGAGGCTTTGCAGCGACAATTTGACTATGAAGATCCCATTGTGAGAGGTGGCAAACAATTGCTTCACAGCCCTTTCTTCAAGGTAACAGATTTCAAACCATAAATAGTTCAGCACTCCAGATCTTTCTTTTTTGTTTGTTTGTTTATTTTCACCTAAGAGCTATTATGCTATTGGAAACTTCTTGTAAAGAGTGTATTGATGACTTTTGAATTAATGGAAGATTTGGTCTGAAAATAGTAAGACTAAATTGAATAAAGACAAAAAATATTTCATATCAAATATGATAAAGAAAAGAATCAAATGTATAAACACATGATGAGGACTAACTAGGTGGAGGTAATACTTCAGAAGACGCCCCAGAAGAACAGTTTAAGTTGCTTTCTTGACAATTGATTTTTTTTTTCTTACTCAAATGGAAGATTTAAATAAAATAAGAGGATAAAAATTTAAGTCTATGGTATTTATATAGAAAGGCTAATTTTAAAGGATAATTATTTCTAGGGAGTGTTTTTCACAAAGGTTTGTGAGCATTGCTGAGTTGGAAGAGGTTAGGTACAGGAAGGATGCCTGGGTACACTTGATGCTGTCTCATTAGTGACATTAGCTCTACACTTTACTTTTATTTATTTTTTTTTTAAACTGTGTTCTCTAGAATGTCTTTTTGTTTGTTTGTAGGTACTTGTGGCTCTTGCTTGCGATCTAGAGTTAGACACCCTCCCTTGCTGTGCAGAGACGCACAAATGGGCCTGGTTCCGAAGATACTGCATGGCGTCGAGGGTTGCTGTAGCTCTTGATAAAAGGACCCCATTACCTCGCCTTTTCCTTGATGAGGTAGTGCAGAAATACTTGACATGTTTCATGGAGCATATGAAAGCGTTCCATTAAAATACTGACTTTTAAAGCATTTTATGCCAACTATGTTAGGAAAAACTGATAGTTTGAATAATGTTGTTTAATCTTAAAATATTTCGCAGGTAGCAAAGAAAATCCGAGAATTAATGGCGGATAATGAAAATATGGATGCTCTTCATGAGAGTCATGATGTCTTTAAGAGAGAGCAGGATGAACAGCTTGTCCAGTGGATGAACAGGTTATTTCTTCTGGCTGTCCCTGCTTTGGTCGCGTGACCCTTCATTGTTGTATGATGATAAACTGATCTTATTTTTACAACTTGCTGTTTCTATAAGTTCCTTATTGTTTTTATTTCCCTGTTTTGAATTTTCTGCAGGCGTCCAGATGATTGGACACTCTCAGCTGGAGGCAGTGGAACTATTTATGGTTGGGGTCATAATCATCGAGGACAGCTCGGAGGCATCGAAGGGGCAAAAGTCAAAGTTCCAACCCCTTGCGAAGCTCTTGCTACACTTAGACCAGTGCAATTAATCGGTGGTGAACAGACTCTATTTGCAGTGACTGCTGATGGGAAAGTAAGAATACAATAAATGATGGTTTGTTAGACAAATGGGTTAAGCAGAATGGGTTTGGCTGAATCAAGTCATGTGCATAACTTGTACAGCCAAATAAGGATACCAGCTTTGCCAGTGCAACCTAGGGGTCCAATGTACTAACCCCGTTATTAGGCACATGAAACAAGGCATGCATATTTAAGTTGCAATCCAGAATTGTGATCAAATTTTGAAAAAGAGAGTAGGGTACAAGTAATACATATGTGCAGTATCTTGTAAAACAGGAGAGAGGGGAAATGGTGAAGGTGATTGTGTTACCTTCAGAAGATGGAGCTATAATTGGAATCTAGGATTGTCCTAGGTTGGCTAAAAGTCTGTAATTTAGAAACTGCAGAATCTAGTTCATAGACTTTTTAATCGTCAGTGACAGGGAGCACTGTGAGGAGGCTTAGTAGTACTATAATGAATGGAGTGGGGAGGAATACTAACAAATTTCATAGTCTTTCTTTTGATATTGCTGACAGCTTTGTTTTAAGGATGTGATCAAGAATTTAAGCTAGTGCTTGCTTAGTTACACTTGTGTGGTGAGGTACTCTGTTCTCAGCAGTCAGTATCATCCTGGTTAATGTTTCAGAAAAGGATGACAGAGTTCAGTGGCATCATTCAACATAACTGTGTTGAGAGAAATTACATTATGATAGAGAAAAAGAGGAAGTACATAACTATATGGAATGAAAGGGGAAGAAGCAACTCTGTTTACATGCATTTCCACATAAATCTAGAATAGTTTATATGTAAGAGACCTACAGGTGATGAAGCTTTGGTGTCTCGATACTTTTGCATAATATTTTTGAAATAAGATTCATTAAGTCAATGATAACTCAGTGACTTGAAGGTAGCCTTATTTTCACTCCCGTCATGTGAAGTTCTAAAATTAATGTCTTCTTTCAAATAGAGGTAATCTCTCCTCTCAAATGTAGAAACATTTGAAGAACTTAAATTGCCCAAAGGCTCTCTGCGTTTTCTATCCGTGTTAGCTGAGCTAATAAGAAAAAGACTGTTACCACTAAAGTTGCTTTGCCTTTGTCCTTAGACTGTCGTGTCTTCTAGAGCACTGTGAACACCAAAATGACAGCACAGGTTCCTCTTCTCCTCACATGCTAAGGAACTTCCTTATAGAATATGGAGTGACATTGCCAGCTCACGTTGAATCCTAAAACAAAACTACTTTTAATTAGAAAGAAACACTCTTGCTATTAATATACATTTTCCTGAATTCTCAAGAAATAGAGGCATGTAAGAAACTCTTTTTAGGCATTACATGTAGTTTTATTCTAGTAAACATTGAGAATTCATCATAGCTACATACAGAATAATGTTCTTATTCAAGAGGCAAACAATGTTACACTTTATTTTTATTTTATTTTATTTTTTAAGCTGTATGCCACTGGATATGGAGCAGGTGGAAGGCTTGGAATTGGAGGAACAGAGTCAGTTTCTACTCCAACTTTACTGGAATCCATTCAACATGTCTTTATAAAGAAAGTTGCAGTGAACTCAGGAGGAAAGCACTGTTTGGCATTGTCATCTGAGGGAGAGGTTTATTCTTGGGGTGAAGCAGAAGATGGCAAACTTGGTCATGGAAACAGAAGGTAACATTTTTGAAATGTTATTTTTAAAAACTATTGGTAGGCATTTGTTGCAGTTGTTACATATTTGAAGCCTTGTCTAAGTCCTGCCTGTAAGTACAAGTCAGCATTACATGGTGATATGGAGATGAACGTATTAAAGTAGAGAAACACAAACTATTTTTCAGATCAAGTCATTTGCTATCTAAGGTCTGTGGGATTTCATTTGAGATCCATCATGTAGATATTCAGAATTTCAAAGCACTTTGGGGAGCAAAACTGCCATTCTGTTTCTGCTCTCCTTATTCACTGTTACCCAAATTGAAAGAGAAATTCTGTTGTTTGTTAGTGGACACACTGTTCGGATACAAAAAAAAAAAAGTGCAATAAAATAAAGTGTTTTTTATACTAGAAATTTCAGTGAAGTATACTAAGTAGGACAGATTTTTCAAGCATAGATGTTTGGCTCTGACAATTTGAAGAGACTGTTTTTGTAGTTTCAGTTTACCTTTAAGACTGTAGTGTAACATATGGTTAATACTTGTAGATTTACTTGTAGCTAAATACTTCTGAATGGCTACTTAGACCTAAACTTCAAGATCTTAAGCTGGAACAAAAATAAGTATGTAGTTAATTTATGTGTCCTTAGCTCATTTTCAAATATGCTCTCCATATGCTGCTGACAATGAATGCTGTATTTTGAAACCTCTGTTTAGACAAATTTTCCATTTCAGCCCTTGTGATCGTCCTCGTGTAATTGAGTCTCTGCGAGGTATAGAAGTGGTTGATATTGCAGCTGGAGGAGCGCACAGCGCCTGTATTACTGCTGCAGGAGACCTTTATACGTGGGGAAAAGGAAGATACGGGCGTCTTGGGCATGGAGACAGTGAAGACCAGCTAAAACCTAAACTGGTAAGAAATCTTTGTTGGCCATTATATACAGTTTTAGTCCCACTTCTCAACTTCTGTGTATAAAGAACAAAAGGAAGAAACGGTGCTATGTATTTGTGGGAGTCGACAGTAACTGGTTGTTTTGAAAACCAAGAATAGATTAAAAGAATGAAGTGTAAATACAGCTGCAAACCTTTGTGAGAGATCACTAAAGGGCTCATAAGGAATTTGTTTTGTGTAAGAAAGACTTCAGAAAACAAAGCAGCAAACAAAACATGAAGTGATGCTGGGACCCTGTAGTAAGGATGTAACATGGCAACTGTAGTTCAGTTTAATGCCATTTTAACGCCCAGTTTGTTTCCATGGTAGTGGTGAGGTCTCAAAAGCACCTTGACTGTCTACTTCTCATCTTCCAAAATAAGTTAACCCTTTCCTCAGTAAGTAATTCTATTTCTTCCTAGGAGTATTTTCATTGACAGTAAACAGTGAGCAACTTCTCTGCTAGTTCTACTCCCTGTTTACTTCCAGGAAACAATTATCAGTGATTACAATGATAAAGTCACTTGTAAACTACATCTTTTTCCTAATAAAGTAATTATACACTTAATTTTCATGATTAAATCCTGAAGAGTTAATCAAAACATTATCCTAGATATTTAATTACTATTTGCTAAACAAATTTGCTCAATAGGCTGTGGCAGTTTGAAGTGAGAATAGTATTGCACAAAGCTGTGCTGCGTTTGCCCTGACAGTTCATTAGCAAAAGGATAATATTACAGAAGTTGAACTGATTGTTAGTGAATAACTTTTATTCATAGCTGTGTGTACGTGTTTGTATTTATGTATTTGTATACAAGATTTTTCACTTTTTTTTAATACTTGGTTTTGTGGGATGAGGCACTACAGATTCTTTATCCACCTTGGGACCTTACTGTCTGTATCCAGCTGCTCTTGTTCCTTTTCCCCAGAAGGGGGAACTGTCCTAGTTGTTTTTTTTCGGTCATGCTTGTAGCTTGTATGAAAGTGGCTAAGCTCTGGGTAACTTGTAGTATATGAAGTTCTGTACTGATATCGATGATGAATTGGACTTCCTCTAGTCCTTTATTTCAGATAGGGGTGAGGATGAGCAGGATGTGATTTTTATGTGGGTCAGGATCGTTTCACGTCATGAACCCATATTACATGCTTCGTCACTAGATGGCAGCATTTCAAAGTTTAAAATGGATTAAATTCAGATTCTGAGGCAAGTGCTAGAAAACTGTAAATTACTAAAAAGCTATTTGAAAAAGAGCATTCTTATTTACTATACACCATACAACAAAAGAGCTTGAATTTGTGCAAGCAGAATTAAAGCCTTTTGTAAACCATCTTTTGTAAAAGTTTTTTTCTCTGATTTTTTTTAAAGACAAAAAATTTTAAGTAATTCACTAATTAAAGAATAATTTGTTTTAAAATATATAGTGATTTCTCATTTTGTTTCATTTGCATAAAGTCCTTTAACTTACATTTATTTGCTGGATTCTGAGATGTCATACCTGTACTTTTCATGAAGACCTTCTCAAAGTTGGATTGTCTTATTTTGTGAAACTAAATGACTGAGATTTTTACTGAGAATTAAAAAAAGGTGACTGTTCTTCAGGTGGAAGCTCTCCAGGGCTATCGAGTGATTGACATAGCCTGTGGCAGTGGAGATGCGCAGACACTGTGCCTCACTGATGATGATACAGTGTGGTCCTGGGGTGATGGAGACTACGGAAAACTTGGAAGAGGAGGCAGTGATGGCTGCAAAGTACCAATGAAGGTATTTGGAACTGTTTTTTATGTTTTATTTTTTGGATCTCTGATATTAGTGGAGAAACCTGAAGAGTGATTTGTTAGTATGTGCAAACTTCCACTCATCTTAGAATATCTGGATTCTCCTGATTGTTGCTAAGAGTGAACTTTGTAGAATAAAATGACAGGTCTTGAATTTTTGTGCTCACTGAGAAAGCTGCACTTGCACATTTTGTCTCATATAATATTGCTAGTTTCAGGAAAATTTCTCATTTTGATTTTGCTGACTCTCAAAACAGTCTATTTCTCCCAACAACGCTTCGAATTTCCTTGTGTAATAAATTTGCATACAGTTGAAATTGTAGCTTCATTCCAGACAGGGCCACTGATGTTGCTTTATACTAAACTTCTTCACTGGAATGCTTGTTTTACTTTGAATTTCTCCATACATTAACAGTGAAATCCATGTAGCCATCTGATATAAATCAACAAAAAAAAAAAACCAGACTTATTAACAATGTTGCTATTTTGAAAAATGTGTAGTGGTCTTACTGTATATACCACTGATCAGTGAATTTTAGATTCTTAGTCTAGGATGAAACCCGAATACCTGGATGCAGCTATCCCCATTCTCGTTCCTAAATGGTTGAAGTTCACCAGCCTATTCCAAAAAAAGAGTTTTTTTATTGCATGATGTGACTCGATATGAAAATAGCTGTTTTATATTTTAAACTTCATCAATCTCATATAGGATAAGGAAAAAAGGGGCAAATACTGAGTACCTGAAAGGAAAAACATACTAGAGATGATCGTCAATGGTTTTCTGAATCTGAGCTTATTTTTAATGTTTAACAAGAAAATGGTAGAAAGATTAATGGAGAGGAATTATGCTAAATGATCTGCATATGCGTTTTTGTTAATAAATATACATAGTCACTCACTTGCATATTACATTTTCTTTAAGTCATACCTAAGATGTTGTGTTCTATGAATCTCAAGACAGCTAAATTTTGACTTCATTTGGTATTTTTTTTCCTAGATTGATTCTCTTACTGGACTTGGAGTGGTCAAAGTAGAATGTGGATCACAATTTTCTGTGTCTCTTACCAAATCTGGAGCAGTATATACCTGGTAAGAATTTTGTATTAGTTGTATTTACAACAGTAGATGTAATTTGGTCTGTGACAGATACTAGTGTTATTCTGTCTTCACCGTTGCAATCTCCCCAGGCGTAAAAAATGTTTTAAGAATTCCTCTGGTTAATAATAAAACCTGTATTGCTATTTGAGGGAAAAGACCAAATATTTAGTCTTGGAGAACTAAACCCAGAGTAGTCATTCCAAGCACCGACTACTGCAAGATGCAAAAGTAAAAGTTCAGCTCTGAATTGTCATGGGGTGTGGAAGAAAGCAGCATAAATAAGTGTCATATATTTAAAAACAGAAATCAAGCAAAACAACAAAACACCTCAACCTGCCTAAATTGTGATGGCAGTAGCCTTTTGACTTTAGTTTATTGTTTGAATCTTTCTGTACAGTTCTAATTTTCGTAGTTTAAACTATCAGACTTGAGTGCTTAAAATGCAAAAAAAAAAAAAAAAAAATCCCACTTTCCCCAAATTTCCCTCCCCTTGTTTCCGGTAACATTAGAGATGTCTTTAAGCTGTATATTGTTTAAGTTACAGTTTCCAACGTCTGTAAACTTATCCTTTCAAGAGGACAAAAAAAAAACCTCACAAAGGTGATAAAAAGACCTGTGTTGCATAAGTACTAACAGTGTATGAGAGTCTGAGTTGGATGATTGTGGTACCTGGCTATGTATGTTGCATAGATTTCACGTTAATAGCTTAAGTTTTTTTTATGGTGTCAGTAGAATCACACCAAAACTAAGAATGATTAATATTGAGGATTTGGAGGCAGAACCATACTGTTTCTACTAAATATTAAATATTTTTGGTTATTGGACTGTTGGTTATTACACCTACAGACAAAGTACCTCGTCCTCCCATTCTTATAAGTCAGAACTGTTTTGAAACGTCGTGTCTCCTTTGTGCAGGGGCAAGGGAGATTATCATCGGCTAGGCCATGGATCTGATGACCACGTGAGAAGACCACGACAAGTGCAGGGGCTGCAAGGAAAGAAAGTCATTGCAATTGCTACTGGGTCTTTACACTGTGTTTGCTGCACTGAAGATGGTATAAAGAACAAATTTGTTACTTCTTAATATTGAATTTGAAAAAAAGAAAAAAAACTTTTTCAGTCAGCTCTGGTAGGATGTATTTGCAAAAAATGCTGGTCCCCTGTATGTGTGGGCATGCTTTGTATTTACAGCTGTTGCATATTTCTTGATTGAAAATGAGTGCATAAACCCAGCTAAAGATTTTAAATTACTTAACTAAAAAATACAGAACTAAGCTTTACAAGGTCTAATGGTTTAAAGAAAATGCAGAGCAGTAGTTACAAATTGGCCAAACACTTGAATGAAAGCACTTAGGGTGTTTGGTAATTTTTAAGAGGGTCTCCCGAACCTGCTGAGGTGTTTAACTTGGTAAATGAAGCGTGATGCAAACTATGGTTTCTTACAGAGCAGCTTGATATACTGAATAGTCCTTGTCAGAAACTCATTCTCCTATTTAATTAACCAGTCTACACAAAGAAGGCTTTATAAATGCTCATGAAATAGGATGTAGCTGCACAAAATGAATGCTTAGAAACAAGGTTGCTATCATAGAAAGTAGTTTCCAA
Organism: Crypturellus tataupa; assembly: GCA_034781795.1. Taxonomy (NCBI): domain Eukaryota; kingdom Metazoa; phylum Chordata; class Aves; order Tinamiformes; family Tinamidae; genus Crypturellus; species Crypturellus tataupa. The sequence goes on from JAWLRI010000144.1 coordinate 3,627,224, forward strand.
TTATCTTGCAACAGTAAGCACCAATTTTAATGTTCTCTATAGTAATACAACCTGTTACAGGATTTTTTTTCCTTATAGAGAGCTTTAAATCTTTCCTTATTCTTTTTTTAAACATCAGCTATTCCGGCTATGAAACAAACAAATACAGACTCTTTCTGATATATTTGTCATATTTATTCTTGTTCTGTCGTCATTTCTTCCTTTTCTTGTACAAAACTTTAAATGATTGTACAAACAATAAGGAAATAATTGTACCTCATAATATATGCTGTATGGACATTCAGAATGTCATCCTAACTCTGAAGTTCAAGTTTTACTACATAGTGGATTTCAGAGTTACAGATAGACCTAGAAATCTCAATTATAAAACAAGAGCTCTTTGCTTTAAGTGATTTATAAACATTTATAAAAAACACAGCTTCTACCGTAAGTTTGGAAGAAGTAATTATTTTTATTGTTTTAGGGGAAGTGTATACATGGGGGGATAATGATGAAGGACAGCTTGGAGATGGAACAACTAATGCTATCCAGAGACCACGCTTGGTTGCAGCACTTCAGGGTAAAAAGATCAACAGAGTAGCCTGTGGCTCAGCACACACTTTAGCTTGGTCAACGAGCAAACCTGCCAATGCTGGCAAGCTCCCTACACAGGTAATATTTTGGCTTACTACATTCAGATTTTAAACAAATTTAGTATGTTATCAATCTTTCAGTAGGTGCACTTCATATGAATGAAGGGTCTTCATTCATACTCAAACCAAATCTAAACAGTAAATTTAGTTTGCAGATCGGAAGGAATGTGAGTGCCATCTTGCAGCTATGAAAGTCTCAGCCTTCCAAGTGGGTTCTTTGTTGCTTGCTTTTGTTTTAAGAGATGGCTTTTTGAATATTCAGTTTCTCACTTTTTAATTTTAGCAGCAATCATGGGGCATAATGCTTGAGTGTGGTGATGACAGGATATAAAATGTGTATGTTTATGGATAAAGAAAATAGTAAGATTTGTAATATCAAGAAAAATCTGTTGAATTTCTAATGCTTTCAGAACTTTCAGTTTAGAGATACACTGTTAATGTTTTATAGAAAACTGAACTCATGTATTTATTTTTGGCAGTGTGAATAAGCAAATACTGAACTTCTAAGAATACATTTTTTTTATGCACATCTTATAAATGATTCTTGTCTTTGTTTAATAAGATCCGGTATATAATTATTCCATAGTATATTCAGATATCATTGCTGTACTGTAGGTTCCTATGGAGTACAATCATCTACAGGAAATACCCATCATTTCATTGAGAAACAGACTTCTGCTGTTGCATCACATTTCTGAACTCTTCTGTCCTTGCATTCCAATGTTTGATCTTGAAGGACGACTTGATGAAACTGGCCAGGGACCCTCAGTTGGATTTGACACCTTACGGGGAATATTAATATCACAGGGGAAGGTATTTATCAAAATACGCTTTTAAGGAAATGCAAGATGGATGTCATAATTGTGTTGGTCTGCTTTTTGCATTTCGGGTTTTTCCTGGAGTTTCAGTCTCAAATAGCAGAGAAACACAGAATTTCATAGTCACAAGCTCAGTAAGCCATGAGGAAATCCATTTAATTGTTAGCCTTGAAGGCTGCAACACTAAACCTCAGATATGGAAAGCCTTTAAAAGGTTGATGAGCTTTCAGTGTGATCATCAGTTTTAGATCTTACTGTCATAATAATTTGTTTAATTTAGCAAAGAATGATATATTAATAATCAAAACATATGCTTTTGACAGACCAGGAAAAGATCATTCATTTTTCATCAAAATCTAGATAAAATGAATGCAAAGGAAAATCACAGGATTTACTCTTTGCAACCCTTGTAAATCTTAATGCTCAAGTCTTTAGGTAAATGATGTTAAGAGTAGGAATAGATGTGTAGGAGGTACATACATTCAATATTGTTTACTTCTGAGTCTGTGCAATCATTGTGGAAAGGCTTTAGATATACGATAAGTGTTATGTTGGGCATATTTAATATCAAAGTTAATCAAAAGAAACACCGAAGTTATTCAAAAGAAACACTGAAGTTATGAGATGTATTAATAACTAGGAATTCAAGTCAGGCCACAGTCAAAGATTTGAAAAATGTTAAAGCTTGCTTGAAACTGGCAATTGAGTCACTTTTACTTTGCGAATTTCTGGTACTTATGTTTGAATGAAAAGTTTGGGTTTGATTTTGTGATTCATTGCCTTCCTTAGCAATATGTTCTCTTCCTTGGCTTTTTTGTTTCTTTTTTTTTTTCTTTTTTTAACACTGATGTCCCTACTCTCCGTATACATTTATTAGTTTGGTAAACATTAATGTGTATTGAAGTCACTGGCATGTTGGTTGTTTAGTAATAACTGAATCTGATGAGATTTAAAAAATTGAGTAATACAGGAGACACTTCTTTATTTTGAGTATCCCAAAGATTTCAGACTTGAATTATACTAGCACAAATAACATGCTCATTAACTGACTTTTCACAGCTTTATCTTCTGTTGCTTTTGTCTACTTGTTTAATTTTTGAGTATTCTGAAGTATTTGATATGTATTTCAATTTTGTCTAAAGGAAGACTTGGAGACTTTGGACCTTTACTAGCGTTTTGTTATAGTCTGAAGGAAATTGCTTAAGGAATAGGGCTGCAGGATTTGTTACTTTGTTCTGTTGTAGAATCTCAGTCTTTTTCTTGTGTTGAACTAGATACATATTTATTTATGAAATATGTTCAGCTTTCTTATTTGGTTGCAGGTTTTTTCATTGCTTTTGATTGCCTTTGTTCTTTTGTATTTTCCATTTTCAGGAGGCAGCTTTCAGAAAAGTTGTGCAGGCGACTATGGTGAGAGATCGTCAGCATGGGCCCGTGGTAGAGCTCAACAGAATACAGGTAGCTTAAGCTAAAGCTTTGAGTATAATCTGTATGTTTAGCTCCCGGTGCTCTACATTTCAGCTCTCTGGGTATCTGAGTGCTGAAGAGCTGTATTTATGTCAGAGGACCAGAAAATATAATGCAACAAGGGCTATTCATTTTCTTTTCAGTACATTTTTGTCTACAGCTTTTTAAGGGCAAAGGGACACTTCCTGAAAAATTAAATATGCTATTTAGCATAGCCATGCTATTTAACATGAGCCAAATATGTCTGACTTGACAAAGGACTGCTTTTTGAAAGCACACTATTGCACTATTTGAGGGAGTGGTGGTTCTGATGTCTTCCTTACCTTTCAAAATGATCACATGGATTTTTCAGCTGTTGCTTTCGTAACAGAGAACATGAAAAAAAAATGCCCTTGAAGGTAATTAGAATCTGGATGATAAACTCTTGTCCTTTGCTGATCATTACATGTGGTCATATGGATCATGGAATTGTTTTTATATGAAAGGGCTTTTTTTCCCCCCTAATCATTGATGTTTGAAAATGTAATGCTATGCCGTAGGCTAGATAAGTCTTTTTCCATAAATATTTCTGAAACATTGAATAGTAACACATTGTTTTCATTTAAACAGGCCGAAGCTTGGGTTTCCTCATGCATTTCTTTCCTTTCCTGTTTTTTTTTTTTTTTTTTTTTGTTGTTGTTGTTGTTTGTTTGGTTGGTTTTTTTCTCAATTTTTATTTTACCATATAGTAAGAAGTAAGAAAAGCTACTCTTTGTAAGCTTAGAATAGAGAAACTGGAAATTTTGGCTAATTAATTAGTCGGTTTAACTGAAATAGACTCTGTTTGGACTGGATTCTCTCTTACATTTCTTCGCCTTTTTTATGGATACTTAAAAATTTTCATATTATGTGATTCAAGTGACTTGTTTTACTTTATTACCTAGAAAGTAGAAGCTGAAGAGAATGCCAGATACTTTCCACTTTTTACTTGTGAATTCAGAAAGTCCAATAAGCAATGCAAATATTTACCTTTGAGTGGGGAGCGAAGTAATAAGTTTCACTTATTTCTTAACACTTCTTTTTCACCTTTGAGTTAATTAGTAGAGGTTGGCTTCTGTATTCCAGTGTCTTACTTTATTCTCTTTAAATTCAGAGAAGAACTGGCAGCTCTAGGACTTCTGTTTTTCATAGTTTTTTCTTTTTTTTTGTGGAAGTAAAATATTGCTGCAACCCAGGTATGTTGTTAGTTTCTTCTAGTATAAAAGAAAGAGATGGTATTTAGCATCTAACCTTAACACAGTGCGAGGTGTGGACCATGATTTCATGTTTGACTTAGCTTGAGTTAACTTTTGCAGAAATCTTTTGTTATATAAGTAAACTTTAAATGCTGTGTAATTTAGTCTCAAATAGCTAATTGTTGTCATCACTAAAAAATTGCACCTTATTTGTAGCCTGATTTTGTTTAACTTCAGGCAGTCTTTAGATTCAGAAAATTTGTCTCTTTACATATTATATTCTGCAGTCAGTTCATTTTTTCTTCTTTGATATAAAATCAATAGTTTCAATTTTTCGTTTAAAAGTTTTTTTTTCAAATATTGACTTGTTCTTGAAATTATTTCCTGAAGTTACCTTGTTGTTCAGTGGTCTGTGTGAATGTAAATAGCTGAAACATCAAGGCTTAGATGTGGCTCCATCCATGTTTTTGTGATTATTGCACTGATATTTCTCTACTTTTGGAGAGTGATTTTCTGATTTATCCTTGAATTGCATTTTCTTTCTTCATAGAGGGGTTGTTAACAACACATTTTTCTCTTCCTTGATTACAACTGATAAGTTCTTATCTCTCAGAAAACATGATTGCTAGTTTCGAAGTACATGGCTTTATGCTACAGTGCTCCTTTTCTTCCCATTCCTTCTGTTACACTTATGTGGGAAGAAATGGGTAAGCTTATCTTCCAGACGTTTGTGTATCTTTTCATATCCAGTCCTTCCTCCCCCATTTCCCAATTTTATGTTTGGTTGTTTCCTCCCATTTCATTAACAAACTTGAACATTTTGCATCATTCATTTATTCAAGTACTGAATGAGATTAGTCTTCAGGAGCTTCTCTGCTAGGAACTGCCCTCCTTCAGTGTAATTGTTGTTCTTTCCCTTTAGGTCAGTTAATATCACTTGATGAGATAATTCTGCTACTTTCTCGCTTTTCTGTTTGTGCATTTCTTCTCTGTTTCCTTAGAATGATTTTTACTCTCTCATTTTTTTTCTTTCCAGTCTTTTGAGGTGATTGAGTAGCTTAGTATTAGTATGAAGGGTGTTGTTTGTCTTTATCTTTGATACTCTATGGAAATAAATATGAAATTGCACATTTAAGCTAATATTTCAGATTTTATACAGGCACAGATATTGTGGAAACAGCTTTTCACACTACCGAAAACTTTGGAATTTAATAACAACCCTCCCATTACATATCTGCAGGAAGGCAAGTCGTCTTTTGCCCTTAGAGAAGGGATCTCACGAGATGGCCAGCAGTTCTGTGGGTGCTCTGTTGTGAGGCTGAGATCCAAGTATAAGATTCTGTTCTTCAGCTTCAAAGCCGGAACTTAAATTGTGGTCTTTATCTTTACATTTAAATATTCTAACCAGATTACAGATGTTCTAACCAGATTGATTTGAGTTTCTTTTTTCTTTTGCTGGAATGGTTCTGCTCCAGCAAGCGATTGCTGTGTTTGCAGAGGCAGCTTCTTGAACTTGTCTCCCACACTCACTCAGTAGCTCACTCAGTAACTGTTGAGCTGCTGTGGTTCTCTCTGATCAAGAAAGTTTGCTTTCCACAATCTGGTATCATCTGATTGCAGATTGCTGTATAAAAATCCTTCTGTGGCTCTAATCATCATATTAGCCTTGTTTTATGCTAAAAAAATGTATTTTAGCAGCAATAAGGCTGGACGTGCATTTTAAAATTTGAGATGTTGCATAGCCTTAAGTCTGTTTAGGGAAGCATGTATTAAATGAGTTATATCCATTCCTGTTTAACCTCTTCACTTAAATAGATTTAAAAAGGTACTTACTTCTCTCAAGGAGATGGCTCAGAGAGATGAGCAAGGCAGATGTCTACAATACAAAGCCAGAACACCTGTGTTGGAACTGTGGCATGCATGAATTTGGTTTGTTTTTTCACCTTTTTTTTAAAAATGAACAGTTTTGCTGTCTGCCTTTCTCACCATGGCAACATATGAAAGTGCTGGCAGAAATGTCAATAATCCGTGACAACATTCTTACATGGCTTTGTTAGAAGTAAAATCCTAACCATTCCTACAGTTAAATGATCAGATTGAATGAAAATACTGTGTTGCTAGTGAATAAATACAAACTGAATGTATGGTAATAGTAAATGTGTGTGGCCTGGTCAGTTCAGGTAGGTTTGCTTGCCATTTTAATCTTTGAACAACATTTGGTTTTGCTGCATTTTGGTTTGGCAGTTTTGTGTTTTGATGATTTATTTGCACAAGAGGTTTGAAGTTTGAAAAAGCAGTGCAGCATTCTCACATAACTTCTTTTCGTGCTTTCGTGGGGTTTTTTTGAAAAAAAAAAAAAACAAAAAAACAAAGATTTCTCAATTTAAAGTGAATTGGACGTCCATATTTTTCCATTTTCTTACAAATTGCTAGAAATTGATTGAATTAAAGCCATCTTTTATTGATATAGAATCTCCTGAGCACGAGAGAGTCAGCCTTTCAAGAAAATCCAAACATAGTCTGGTGGATATTGTCCTTTTAAGGTTGTAGGATCAGAACAAGTTGATTTTTGAGGCATACCTTGGAGTGGGATGTAAGTGGGATGGTTCTGGGCTATTTCAGTGCAAACATATGCGTGACCTACATGCTAGTCCCTTTACAGTCAGGGTGGGCTGAGGCTGTGACTTGCAGATGATTAAGGCAAAAAAAATTGGCTTCTATGGCCCTCAGTTTACTTTTAGATTTCTTTCTTCTCTGTAATGTTCAAGTGTTCTTTATATGCTTGTTCACTTTATGTTTATCTCCTGCAGCAAAATGTTTTTTTTTTTTTTTGTTTGCCTGTTTTTTATTGCATGACATTTCTTCTGGTTCTTTTTACCATTTTTTTTCTGTAAGTGCTTAAGAAACATTTTACATACGTGTGCATTTTAGTAATATTTAGTCACTTTTAGAGAGCTTTATTAAATATCATAGATGTCTATTTAAATATCACGAAATAATATAAGAAAAATTCTTGTTCAGACTTCTGGTCAGCAGTGCAGCTTCTGCTCTGTGTAATGTATGAAAGCCATACCCAAATTTGACAACTGAATGTATGAGGAGAGTCGGGACCCATTAACGAGGTGCATTACCATCCAGAGCAACCAAACTGATCAAAATCTTTGCTGCAGCTCAGTAAAAGAAGGAAGAAGGCAACCTTTTATCAACTAAATTTTATCACTCATGCCCCTCTAACTTTCCATTTACTTTAAGGATGAACAGAACAGATTAAAAGTTGAGTAGGTATAGAAACAATGAACTGTAAAATTAAGGACAAAAAACATATTGGTAGAGCGGAAACATAAATTTGGTGCCCAGGTAAGAAGGCCAGCAGGATTGAAAACAGAACTAGTAAGGAACATTATGTCCAGCTGGAATTAACTCACTGTTTTGCAAAACGTAAATTCCAGCTCTAACAAAATTACTGAAGAGACTAATCAATTTCAATTTTATTAAAAAAATCATCATCATTGTGAGTTGCATTTGAAATGGGATTGTCTTGAGTAGTTACAGCAATCTCAGGTCATTGAAATCATCTCGAACAACCATTTGATGTCAGGATAGTTCAGGGTGTGTCACCAGGAATCTAGATCCTGTGCTTTCTCAGATCATGCCAGTCCTGGCATTAGTTGAAATTCTTCTTGTATTCTGTAGGTCCTGGAATTTGTACTGTTCATAAGTGAATGATGATCTTAGTAATCACTGATGGATGGCTAACTAGCTATATCACAGAGGTAGTAACAATTGCAGAAGCTGGAGAACAGTCCATCCTGTAACCCAGTACCTTTTTCTCCTTGATGTGTACCTTGCTTTCAGGTCAGAGGTGATCATTCTGGGCTGCTCATAGCCTGAGAATGCAAGTGTACAGGGGGTGTGGGTGGTCAAGATATGTAGTAGGATATGCCATATCTATATCCAGGGATGGATATTAGGTGATAGTGGAAAATACTGCAGTGCAATAACTTTAGATAGCTAGAATCAATATTAGGTTCTTCTGCTGTATATGCTACTATGTGCAAGGCAGTGCGTGGAACTCTGGAAGCACTTCATTAGCTGCACTGATATTTTTATGAATATTAATCTTATGGTCTTATTTGCAAACTGATGATAGCTGACATATGTCTTTATCATGACTTGCATGATATGTTCATTTGATAGGTAAAACGTTCGAGGAGTAAAGGAGGACTGGCTGGGCCTGATGGCACAAAGTCAGTTTTTGGGCAGATGTGTGCGAAAATGAGTTCCTTCAGCCCCGACAGCCTTTTGCTACCTCATCGGGTTTGGAAAGTCAAGTTTGTTGGTAAGAATTTCTACTTCCCACCTATTTAGCATTTAACTTCACTTTTTTTTAATTTTTTTTTTTCTTAAAACGATAGGCAATAAAAAGACCTTTTAAAATGATTTTAAAAAAATCCTTCATATCAGTTGAAATGCGTTTGCAGTTGTCCTTAAATTCCAAAGGCATTCATTTTGCTAACAGTGAACACTCTCCAAACCTAACGTTACTTATTCAGGTGCTATTAATAGATAATCTTGTCTAACTGACTTCTCTTGAGTTATTTTTACTATTTGTATGTCACTTTGAGCTTTCTGATGAAAGATAACAGCCACTGCATCTACTCTGTGTGTGTATATGTATGTGGTATGTATTTAGAACTATATCTAAATCCAAGTTTATCAGTGTAAAATGTGACTTAGGAATCACATGGGATTTGCCTGGGCTCTGTTTTCCTCCTAAAGTGCTATCTATGTTCTGGAAAAATATTTTTGAATTCAATAATTTTATAGATAGTAAATTTTTTGCAAGGAACAGAAAATCTCCCAGTCTGCAAGGAAAACATAAAGATATTTTCATGTGAAGGGATGTGACAGTATAGCTTTTAGCACATTTCTGTTCAACCGCTCATCCCTATAGAAGGAAATGCAGTTTATTTCAAAACTTCATTTAGAAAAGTGTCTTTGAACGGCGTGCAAATTGTAAGCATTTTTTTTCCTCTTCCAAGGTGAATCCGTGGATGATTGTGGTGGAGGTTATAGCGAATCAATTGCAGAAATGTGTGAGGAGCTGCAGAATGGACTGACCCCTCTATTAATTGTGACACCAAATGGAAGAGATGAATCTGGAGCTAACAGAGATTGCTTCCTATTAAATCCTGCTGCCAAGTCTCTCTTGCACATGAACATGTTTCGTTTTCTGGGTAATTTCTTAGCAGCAGTGTGATGTTCTACTTCTGTTACATGAGCAGAAGATCTCTTTACAAAATCTTTACAAATCTTTACAAAAATATGTATGTTGAAATTTGCAGGTGTACTGCTGGGCATTGCTATCCGGACTGGGAGCCCTCTGAGTCTCAACCTGGCTGAACCAGTATGGAAACAGCTTGCAGGAATGAATCTGACAATTGCTGATCTCAGTGAAGTAAGCATGATGTTTCTGCATAGGGATGTAACTTAGAGAAGACAGGCAGACACTAGAAGTTTTTCTTGGGTGGTTGGTCAGAGCAGTCTACATGGTTACAGAATTTTGACTGTCTTTTTGCATTTTGAGCTAGCGTAAAAGCATTGCTTGTACTCGCTGTTAAATTTTAATCTTTTAAAAGTAGTTAAATAAACTGAAGAGCACTCAAACCTGCTCATGGGTTTGACTAGGTAAATGTGTGGCCCATCTCCTTGCCAGTAAGTCTTTCCATAGCTTTTCCTGTCTCTCTCTTGCTAAGATGAAGAAACTAATTGGACAGAGAAACCTACACTGTTTTAAAGTGAAGCAAAATAAGTTCAATCCAAACTACTGCAGAAAATGGTTTTTGCCTGCATAATAAAATCATAAACTTTCAATTTCTGTTAATTGAACTTGGCTAAGGGAGATTAACAGATCTTTGTCACAGAGATCTGCTTTTCAACTCCTGTCATCTAGAAATGTACTTACTGTAACAGCATTGAGTCATTTACTTGTCAAGAAAGTCATTCCTTTTGTACCAGAACCAGCTTGGAATACATAGGGGTGATTATGCTTTTAAGCTTTAAATCCATTTTCTTATATAATAGTTTCTTGGCAGATGTTACCCTAAAAGACTGGAAACAGAACACGTTCCCTCCTACTCCCCAGAATAATGTGATTTTATGTAACACATTGAGCCATTCTGTTGCTTTGCAATTCAGTTAGGTAGGTTGTGGTCAGGCATTTGACACTATGGCTTTAGTAGATGGCACATGATGTGGTGCTCTAGGAGTGAAATAGACAGTGTTATAATAAAGCAAATAATCTGATCTTAACTCAGAGTTGGATTCTTTTCAATAGGTTGATAAAGATTTTATTCCTGGGCTTATGTACATTCGAGACAACGAAGCTACTTCAGAAGAATTTGAAGCGATGAGCCTGCCATTCACTGTGCCTAATGCAAGTGGTCAAGACATTCAGTTGAGCTCCAAGTACACTCATATCACACTGGATAATAGAGCTGAATATGTGAGGCTGGCAATAAACTACAGGTTTGTTTAATAAGTCAAATTATTCAAATGAATAATCGTTACCTTTTTTTAAGGAAAATGAAAACATTATAAACAATAAACAATGTTTCTTTAATGTTTCTTCAGACCTCCAGTGTGCATGTATTTTAATATTTTATGTGATTATAGCTGGGTTTTCTGATCTCTTTATATCTGCTGAAGGATAAAATATTAACCATTTTAGGAAATATTATTTAAAACTTGGGAAATAAATTAGTAGGCATGATTCTAAATTTTAATAGCCCCTTTCAGAGGGCAGTTTTGGCAGTTTTACGGGGGAAATGTCCTGTCCATCTATTTCTTCCTATATGATGTAGTAGTAGGCTTAAGGTCTCTTGTGTGACAAACGTCTGTCGATCTTCTCTGGTACCTGTCTGGAAGCATGGAAAGAGTGCATTGATAAAGTAATAAGTATTAGGTCACATAATTGCTAGAAATGGTGCTTGTAGAAACTTGAACGTGTTGGGAATGTTTCTCTGCAGGCTTCATGAATTTGATGAACAAGTCGCAGCAGTTCGTGAGGGCATGGCCCGTGTCGTCCCTGTTCCTCTGCTTTCGCTCTTCACCGGATATGAACTGGAAACCATGGTATCAGTTTCTGCTTTGCTGCCTCTGGCGAATTGAGGAAGATGCTTCACTCTTACTGATCCAAAGCCCACGTTTTAGTATTGTTTACAGTGCTTAGTCTTTAGTTGCACATGTTTTGGCCAAATGAAGACTAGAAAATGTCTTCCTTCCCTGTTGGTGTTAAACGGGTTACTTTGTTATACATACGTTACTTTGATATAATTGAGCAGGGACTTGATGAATAATTTTTGTAGGTAAAAACTATTATCTTTTGATCTGACAGCAGGTTAGTGTAAGGTCATAAGCGGTATTCACAGCTCTCCATTGTTAAAGGTGGATTGGTTATGCACTTCTCAAGTAAAATGTTAAATACTTTTTGTGCTTCAGGGATATGTAAGGAAGTTATTTTTTGCCCCGCGATGGAAAGATGTTTGAGGGAACAAATCACCTGTAATTGATTTGATCAGTCTCTCCTAGCTATTTTTAAAATTATTTTAAATTTTTTTCAGGTCTGTGGAAGCCCAGATATTCCACTTCACCTTCTGAAATCTGTAGCAACATATAAAGGCATCGAACCAACAGCTTCCTTGATACAGTGGTTCTGGGAAGTGATGGAATCCTTCTCCAACACAGAACGCTCGCTCTTCCTGCGTTTTGTGTGGGGCAGGACAAGGTTGCCCAGGACTATTGCAGACTTCAGAGGGAGAGACTTTGTTATTCAGGTAAGCAGAGGGGGCATGGGAGTTAAATTTAAATAACTAGCGGTGAAGGAGTGGTAGCATGTTGTATAAGAGAACAGGCTGATTTCACTGAAATTTCAATGTCGGATTTCATTGTATATTTGACAGTGCAACAGAGACCAATAATGTGTATGAATATTTCTCTTTTTTTTGATACTGTGTATTTATGTTTCACGAATGGATGTTCTTTTTATTAAGAATCCGAACTGTTTACTTTGCTAGCTGTCATCAGTTGTTTTGGCTGGTATTTATTTAGCATTTCATTTAGTTCTATAGTCATTTCAGCTAAATTCATAAACAAAATTTGAATTTGAAATCATGCTTCAGTGTTGTTGATGTATTATTATTTTTTTTAATTCTTCTCAACCATATATTTATAATCAAACTCATATTTGGCTTTTTTATTTAGTGTAGGGAAAATAGATTGTTTTCATTCTTTCAAGAAAGTGTCAGAGTAACAAATGTAACATCCTGTTCAAAAAAAAAGTCTGACATATAATTTCAAAATTTATTTGGACAGTGCATGAGAAATATTGTGCTTTTTGGTTTTGGCAGGTGTTGGATAAATACAATCCTCCAGACCACTTCCTTCCCGAGTCCTACACTTGCTTCTTTCTGCTGAAACTGCCCAGATATTCCTGTAAGCAAGTGCTAGAGGAAAAACTCAAGTATGCCATTCACTTCTGCAAGTCCATCGACACTGATGATTACGCCCGAATAGCACTGACAGGAGAGCCAGCTGCGGATGACAGCAGCGATGACTCTGATAACGAAGATGCCGATTCTTTTGCTTCAGATTCTACCCAGGACTACTTAACAGGGCATTAAGAGCATAGGATGAGAGAGAGTTGTCACAAGCACTGAGGCAAAATGCCAAAATGACAATGAAGCCAAGGACAGTTTATAGTTCAGAATATAGAATATGTACAGCCAGAGTTATGCTAATCTGTTGACACGGGGAAAGTGTGTTTGCTACTCACACTAGGAAATAAAGGGTACAGCTTAAATCATCAGCTTAGAATAAATGGCACAGTATGTGGGCATTTAACATTTATTTTAAGAGCTGAAAGTGGCTCCCCCGTAATGCTGCACTATATTTAGAACCTTTGTGTTTACTGAAGTGTTGTAAATGTTTATATAAATATAGTAGTGCAGCATCCAAAAGGCAGCAAAACCTTTAAATTGTGGGTGCAATAGTTTTTTGTTAGTTTTTTTCATATAAAGTGTTGTGTTCTGTGCATCTTCTTGATTGTATATTGGAAATACTGTGCAACAACTAAATAGTATTATAAATATTTCAATTAACTTTACTAGAAGTTTGTTAAAAGATTTTTGAACATTGAATTAACATTATTCCTTGAAATTCTTCTATAGATAATAAAAAAATGGCCATTAGGTTTACTTCCACCTTCGATTTGTATATTTTAGCTTATGCATTATGTATCTCAAATTTGATACCTTTCTGCAAACAGCATCATAATTCTTATCATGGAAAGTGTACTGTATATAATTTGTGCCATGTAAATGCAAAAGTTATAATTTCCCTCCAAATAAAAGTTCTGTCACAGAAAATATTAATGTGGTGTTTTTTTATGGTCATGCATGTAAGCGGAATATTTCTACAACTAATTTTTTTTTTCTGAAGTTTACAGCTATTGGCAAGCATTTGTACTTTATTGGCAAGCATTTGTATTTTCTTTGCAGTTGTTCCCAAAATTACTTTCGCCAATAACAATGAATTTATTCTTCGTACTTTTTCAGTAACAGGGACTTTTTTTTGTTGTAGACCTGTGAAAACTTTTAATGAGTTGTAAGGGACAGATGTGTTCAACTAGCTGAAAATGGGTATGAAAGTTCATATATATAGTGAGGGCCAAAAAAGCATCATTGAAGGAATTTGATTAGGCAACACTACTGGAGAAAAGGGTGACAAGTCCACAAGTGAAATGATTTGGCAAGTAACAAGCAGTTACAAAAGGAGCAGGTATCCTTTCAGGCTCAGTTACGGTGAGTTTCATTTGCTCAGAGGTGAAAGGTCCATTTTAGCTGGTAATGAAATAGCCTTGGCCAAAGAGTTCTTAGTGCTCCTTAGGACAGAAGCATTCTCACTGGAGAAAAGGTACAAAGGACAGCACAGAGAAGGGCAAACTGAAAGTGGAGATCAAGAAGAGGTCAGAAGGAGTGGGAGAGTGGTGCAGAAGCGATGGGACCAAAGCGCCAGCATAAACAGCACGTTAAACACCGCCACGCAGGCTGCCTGCCAGGATCGGCCCCTGAGCAGGGACGCCTCTCAAGGGTACTCCTCGAGGTTGAGTGCCCTTGCTGGCAACAGACCCTTGGTAAGTGTCTTAACAGCACACTGAAACTTGGTCAGCTTTGCTAAATTCTGTCTGGTGAATTGCGCACATAATCCATTGCACTTAAAACTGCTGACAAAGATGGGATCCAGCAAGGCGGGGGTCCGTTCTGAATGCCATGACTCAACAGGAGGATCTCCTTGGCAGTTTTGTATGACCTCCACACAGTAGCAGTGTAATTTGCCACCAAATCTTATTAAAGCGCTGTCCCACTCCTACAAGTGATGTGAATCTCATTCTGTGAGTTGTGATCACTTCCTCATTCTGGTTTCTAAAGCAAATCTGCAAAGGGTTGTGCTGACACACCGTGAGGTGGATGAGGGAAGAGCAAGTGGAGAGGAAAGAAGGCTGCGTAAACTCATTTTGCCAGTTCAGACCTGCTCAGATAACTGAGGTGAGCAGTATTATTGAGCTTAGTGTAAGGTCAGCTGTCATCTGTCTCCTGAAGCCAGGAAGTTGACCTTAACTTTTGTACCGTGAGACTTGGTAACCAGAGTGGGAAAGCCATTCTATGACCAGGCCAGAAAATTATACTTACCTTTCTAGCTAACTCAAACATTTTGGTGTTTGCTTCCAAGAGTGCCGTGCTGGGTCCGAGGTAGTTTGCAATGAGATTAACATGAGGATGATCAGGGCAGAAGCCTGTGGGAGATTTTTGAGCTTCCTTTGTGGTTAAGGCACAGGACTAGGAGTCAGGAGATCAAAGTTATTGCTTTGTACAGAAATGGTATTTTCTCACATAGGATCCATTGATAAAAATGATCTTGCAAGAGTACTTCACATCCTTCTTTGATGCTTTGCTCTTGCCTGCTTTCCAGCTGCTTGTAGGAAAGAAAACCGTGGCAAACCCTGACCATTCCTTTTATTGGCATGGCTGGTCTTGGGGCACTTTCCTGAGTTGCCAGTGATTTGTTCAGATTGCAAATTGCTGTTCTGAATTCCTCGGGCTCTCATTTGTTGCCTGAGGATGATGGCAGCTCATACCACTGTAATGTAACTGTGCTACTGCGGTGCTGGAGGAGTTGCAAGGTATCTGTTCTAGGTTAGGTATCACCTAACCTGAAAAGCCAGGTTGAGAAGATGAACAGAGACTCTTTTAAGAGAGGGTACTCTGTGTGGGTGACCAATGTATGGATAGTAATGAGGAAATACTTTGGAGACCAGAGAAGAAAAGAAGACCAAAAGATGGTGCAGAGTGAAGAATTTGAGGTGCCCTTTAGTACCTTGATCACGTCATCTGAGTCTCCTTGTTCAGGTTAGAGATAGAAGCAGTCGTAAAGCTCATTGGAATCCTCCATGTAGATGTCCCCACAAATTGCAGCTTACAGATTTGAACAGCGGAAATAGTGATGATGCATATACGGCCTTTTAATATCTGTACAGTGTATTTTACAGCACTTTAAAGTAGTGGGAATAGATTAAAAAAAATAATCCCCTTGGTTTTGAAAAAATCTTAAAACCGTGTATTTGCCTTCTGAACCAGGTATGCCACTTTCAAAGCAAATTGGTTGGCGATGGCCAAGTTAACTTCCAAGGAGGTCTGGGATTTTTGCATAATGGAGGGTTTATTTGGTGAGTTAAGAATTGTCAGGAAATGAAAAGATGCTTTTCTGCTACTGAAATGGACTATCCATTTTCAGCATTAACCCGTTCTTAGGATCCTGCGTGAAGACACCCAGTCTTTGCATGTAACTAAGAAATGAGGGATCACCCATGGTTGCTCGACCACCTGTGTTGGTGCAGAGTTGGTTTCCTTTTAGTTTGGCTTTTGGTCTTACTGGACTTAAAATGGCGATTAGAGCTTTATTAAGTTGTTAAGACTTTGTAATACCTAAGTTTTCTGTTACAGGATGCTGGAACCTTTGAAGACAGGAAAATCCCAGATTACCTGTGATTAGTTTTCTCTTGAAGAGACCCAACCAAAAGTGGCTAGTACCAAAAACCACATAGCACATAGAAAAGGTGAAGCAGCAGAAAGGAGCCACTAGGTCTTAATGCAACTTCGAATATAATGTGAAGCTAATGTGAAAAGTTTTTGCTATTCCCGATGACAGAATGCTCCCTTTCCCTGGGAACTGTAAAGCAAGTTGAAACAGTGACTTGCGAAATTCACCTCTCTCCTGCTCCCATCTGATGTATAGATGAAGGTTATGGTGAGATGTTCTCAAATGCTAGTTTTCTAGAGCCAACTACAGTTTAAAATTTGGTGAAAGAAAAAAATCTTTTGACCTGTTTGGGAAATGCTGAGTTAAAATCTGTAGGGAGAAGGGATGTTTCAACTCATGCAATTCCATGAAAACAGGCTTGTATGTGTTAGGAAATGTGTAATAAGGAGCAGTTATGTAAAAAGTATGTATGCATAAACTGTATGTATACATTTATAGAAAAAATGGGAAAGGGAAGCAGAATTCTGATGAGGAAAAAAAAAAAATGAACTGCTATTAAACTCCCGTGGAAAATCATAGCAGTTAAATACCTTTTGTGAAAATCAGTGAGCTTCCCAGTTTAACTAAGCTTTCCCATTTGCTGCTCTGCCTGAGACGCAGGAGTAACCACATACACCCATTTAGGGCTCAGGTTTGTCTCTACCGGGACACACCGGCATCGCCAGCCTGGAGTGACTATTTCCTTTGATCTATTCTAGATCAGTTCTGGGTGAGGAACTAGGACGGTGACATGAGCAGTTATTCTGGATTAGATGCAGAAGCTGGAATAGGTGTAGAAAGACACAGAATTCAGAGTTGCTCAGAATTTCTTCCTCTGGGTAGATGATAGGTCCACACTGATAAAGATTTGTCTTTTATAATTGCCTCAGCTGAGTTGTGATTAACCCTAAAGATATGGGATGACTTTTAAAAAGGAAGCTGCTCTTGTGCGGTGAGCACTGTCTCATGCCTCTTGACGTATATGCTCATGTCTGAAAGGGTGCTTGCTCTCATAATTATGTCTTCTTAGAGAGAGACTTAACGGTCCACATAGCCCTCCACGACCCACCCGGATGCCTCTCCCGTCCTTGCGCCCCGGCGTGAAGCGTTATCTGGCTGACGGCTCGCGGACCTGCGGGCTGGGCAGTGCGTGGCGTGCGGGCCGCCGCGGCAGGTAGTCAATGCCACCATTCAGGGCCCTGAGCCCAAAGGGCGCCGCTGTGATCTGCACCCCTCCCCGGCCAGATCCCATGACCTGCTGCATGGAGTCTTGCACAATGGGTTGAGGAAAAGATAAGAGGGCTGGGACGTGTCCAAGCCATCTGCTCGCCGGCAAGAAGGGGAGGTTCACAAGCGCTCTCCTCTTCCCTGCGGGCGCTCCTGCTGCCGGCAAGGCAAGGGCTCCTGCGGCGAGCTGGCCGGTGCGATGAAAGCTACAGCCTGGTATCACATACCTGGAGGCCTCTGGCAGCAGCGATAAACAAACCCACCCAGGGCTCCGTCATGCAGGAGTGAATGACAAAGTGAGCGGTATTGCTGTAGCCTTACTCTGAAAGATCACTGGACTGGCTTTCCAAGATGGACTCCTTGTCTTTTCCTTGCTGTAGCGCTGACTGTATTGCCTGTTCATTCCCTTGTATTACACAAGGCCAAATCTTTCATTCAAGCTCACTTGTTAATTGGCTCTTTGTTTGACCCTGACCTACTTCAACGTCGGCTTTCCAGATGGTCATTTCAGGGTGACAAATTGGCGTCTAAGCTTCGATTTGCCTCTGGAAAGTCTGGCTTGCTATTCAGTAGCAAGGCAGAGGAAATCAGTCACTTGTGACACTCACTGCAGCTGCAAGGTTTGCAGGTATAAATCTAAACTAGACTCCTGCCCCTGCTTCCTCCCCATATCTTTTACCCTCATAGTTTTCCCTCTAGATCACAGCCAGCCAGCCTTTTCCCCATGTATTCTCTAAGAGGTGGAGATATTTCCCTCCAGAACACTGCTGAGGAGATGCTATTCACCGTACTGGACCGAGTCACCTAAATCTAGATGTATAGGTTAGAGACATTCATATGTGAACTCAGCATCAATTCTCTCCATTCTAGGAAATGGAGATTTAATTTGTAAAGGCAATTACAATCCTGAAAGTTTGTAGTCTCATCCTGAATTAGATACGTAGCTGTGGTCAGGAGTCTTTCTACACTCTGGAGCCTGCATTGACTGCTTCTCCAGATACAGTAAGTTTAGATCTGTAGCTTCCACGCAGATACCTAAAATTTGCCAGCATGAATCCCACCTTACCTTCAGCTGGGGTGATTTGTGCCTTAGAGTTGTGTTAAGACAGCTCTCATGTTATAGAGGAAATGGAGGAGGCAGGTTAAACTAGATACATAACATAGTTAGTGCTTAAGGAGAAATCCAAATTGGGGAATCTGAAGGTGTCTAAAGTATGCTGCAACTCACTTAGAAACCTAAATGGATGTGATGCCTCATTTAGACATCTCCAGTGTAGAATTCTTAGCTGAGCTGGTATCCTTAGGGTCCCTTCCCAGCTAACAGGGGGAAATGCACACTTTTTGGTCGTGGTTCCTCTCATCTGCACTTAGTTGGATGAGCTGCCCATTCATGTGCAATATCCTGCAATGTTATGGGGCATTTCACCAGCATGGGGTTTAGGGCTGCATAAGAAAAGCGGGGGGAAGATGCATGGTCTGCGTGGTGCTTGGGCACTTTGCTGAGGCTCAGCTCTACGGGCTGCGTGAGATTTGCTGCTCCTCATCTTGAGCAGAGCTGCTTGGGTGCCAGAACCAGAGCTTTGCTGGCTGCTCTTTGGCACTACAAGTGGCAGGGCTTTGGTTTGGCAATGATGAGGGTCACTTTGCAGTCCCTCGGTATCCAACTCTTCCCATTTGTACACAAAGGGGAGCTTGTTGACAACAGGCCTGGCCTTGGTGATGGCCGTGCTGGTAGCAGAGGGTGTGAATGGGAGCAACACAATGGGAAGGCTTTTGGAGTACAGCTCTGTATGATAGATTTAGGAAAGTTGTGGCTTCAAGTGATATTTCAAACCTTGCACTGTGCTGATGAAAAATACAAGCAGCATGTGAATCAGCAGCTTGAATTTTGTCCTTGTTTCTATGAATGGGTGTATAGTTTTATTCACAGAATCATAAAATCATTAGGGCTGGAAAAAAACTCCAAGATCATCAGGTCCACCTGTAAACTCATCACCACCATGCTTAATAAACCACGTCCCTAAGCACCTCATTCTTGAACACCATGGTTCTTGAGCACTGCCAGGGACAGTGACGCCACCACTTCCCTGGGCAGCCTGTTCCAATGCTTAACCCCTCTTTCAGGGCAGAAATTCTTCCTAATATCTAATCAGAACCTCTCCTGGTGCAACTTGATGCCATTTCCTCTTGTCCTAGCGGCAGCTATTTTGAGAAGAGACCAACTCCCGCCTCACTCCTACAACTTCTTTCAGGTAGTTGTAGAGAGTGATAAAGTCTCCCTGAGGCTCCCCTTCTCCACATTAAATAACCCCCGCTCCCTCAGCTGCTCCTCAGAAGGTCTGTGCTCCAGCCCCTTCACCATCTTCGTTGACCTTCTTCAGACGCGCTCTAGCACTTCAACGTCTTTTTTGTAGTGTGAGACCCCAAACTCTTTTCCAAATACTGAAGAAAATATAGGGCTCGTAAGCAACGTGCTGCTAGATCCTGTTGGTACAGACCCAGGGCTGATTGTGCCACACGTGCTGCCCTGTATCAAACACTGGAGTTTGGATGCTGGCAGCCCCTGCGCCGCGCGGCCAAGAGCTCCGCTCCGCCATGCGCTGGCAGTGAGCGGGCACAGCCGAGCTCCCTGCTCCCCTCCTCCCCCAGCCCTTCGGGTTCAGTGAGCAGCGCTCGCCTCCCTGGAAAGTCCGTCAGGAATGCAAAAGCCCCTCGCTCGGAGTCTGAGCTGCGTGATTTGCACACAACAGCCAGACTGTTTGCTATTCTCCTCTAGAGAAATATGTGTTGTTCACTCTGCAGCTATAGCTAGG
The DNA here is from genome assembly GCA_034781795.1 of Crypturellus tataupa. Lineage (NCBI taxonomy): Eukaryota > Metazoa > Chordata > Aves > Tinamiformes > Tinamidae > Crypturellus > Crypturellus tataupa. Next base: position 3,647,530 of record JAWLRI010000144.1, read on the forward strand.
ACTTGTTTAGAACACACAGGTTATGATCTTATTTATTCATTTATGTTAACTGACAAAATAGAAACATGTGGTAATTTTCTCAGAACAAAAATATAGAAGGTTTTGAGGCTTTGTTTTGGCTCTGAAAAGGCAGATAATGAAACTAAAACCAAAACTGGATTGCCTTCCAGCTCTATTAATTCTAATCCATTGGAACTAAAAAGGTTCAAAATTAAGTATGAGAACATTTATTGCTTTGATATGGACACAAAGTCCGAAACCAAACAGGACAACAGCGAAGCTTTCTTTTTGCAGTCTTTTCTAGATGTGATTTGAGAATTTATAAATATTATCGTCTTATCTTTTTGCTCCCATTATAGATTCTTTGCAAGTCGAAATTATGATGTTTCACGTAATACATTAACATCATGTTGAATGGATAATTTTCAGAGACTTGAGGCAGAGGGACTAACAAGTACACTAAACAATTCTCTCTGGTGCAACTCTATGATGTGACTTGGTTGTTTTTTCTTAAATTTACGAAGAAGAGAATTGGAAAGCAGAATCAAGTGTACTAGCAATGTATCCCTGGCTTTCATGCTTCCTCTGACCAATGTATTCCTTGAAAAAATGAAGCATCATAAACTCCCATAAGACCACTTTGATTATGTAGTCAGACCTTTGGCATAGCAAAGGCTGTGGCATTTCGTGGGTCAATGATCTGCCATCAATTTAGAGCCCTCCTGCCAAGTTCATCGTCTGTGTGCGAGTATAGTCTGCAGTCTCATTTCACTCCTGACAGCCTGAGCCTTGTCTAGTCTGTCAAATCCCTGGCATTAGTATTGGGTTGCATCTTGCTCTCTGCTTTCTAAAATTAATTTGTCCCTGAGATAAAGGCTGCTTGTCCCAGCCAGTCACTAGTTACATGACAGAGATGTTTGAGCATCTTGCTAGAACTAGACACCTTAAACCTTTACTGATTCAGCCTTTTCTGACCTGTACAAACTCGGTGCTCCAACCTCTGGGTTAATACCTGCATCACTATAATCCTTAAAGCCTTTCGTGTTTCTGTTGTGCCACAGGATTGGTCAAGCACTACCTGGACACTGACCCTAGAGCTTTGCAATCTGTGGGGTGCTGGGACGTGAGTTGTCTGCCTGGTGGGGCAGGAGCTGTGTTCCTCCCCACACTGACCAGTTGTCCATCCTGCACCTGCCTCAGCAAGATGTCCCTCGAGGGCCTTGGCTGTGTGGGCACTCTGGCTATGAGTCAACTTTGTGGTGGTAGGCAGCAAGGAGAGCTCAAAAGGTACAGTGCTTTTTTTCAACAGTTTTACTGGAGTTCCTAACAAGGTGATCAGGAGTAGTCAGCATGGATTCACCAAGGGGGAGTCATGTCTGATGAACCTGATAGCCTTCTACAATAAGGTGACAGGTTGGATGAACGATGGGAGAGCTGTCGTTGTTGTCTACCTTGATTTCAGCAAGGCTTTCAACATAGTCTCCCACAACATCTTCATAGGAAAGCCTAGGAAGTATGGGCCGGATGAGTGGACTGTGAAGAAGGTTGAGGACTTGCTGGATGGCAGAGCCCAGAAGGTGGTGATAAACGGGCCTAAGTCAGGTTGGAAGCCTGTGGTGAGTGGTGTCCCACAAGGGTCATTACTGGGCCTGGTGCTCTTCAACTTGTTCATCAATGACTTGGATGAGGGCACTGAGCGCACCCTGAGCAAGTTTGCAGATGACACCAAACTGGGAGGAGTGGCTGACACTCCGGAGGG